>JAHDVE020008240.1:0-16214 GCA_022606495.2 Halesus radiatus
CAATTAGTGTGAGAAGTAATCAAGCTCTGCTTATGCGAAACGTGTTTTGTAAATTATATACTTCTTCATGGTTCTAGGAGCTTTAAGAATAGGTGATTGAAGAATAAATCATATTTTCTTTCAATATAAAAAATGGTTAAAGCTTGAAATCTCTCCCCTCTTACCCGTGGCCGAGAGTCAACTTTCAACATTTTCACTTTACATATATTGTCGGCCGTAGTCCTTTAATTCAGCCGAAATAATCCCTGGATAGGGTTTCGGGTGCAAAATAATTCGATTAGCCAGATAAAACCTAACCGAATTAACGCGTCGTCACAATCAGTTAAGTCAGATAAAACTAAACTGATGAAATCTTCTTATACTGCTGCCGTCCACATCAGATTGGAATAAATGATTTAAAATTGGAGTAAATTTTATCTTCTTCACACTAAAAGTTTCCTCATTTCAATATTCCAGATTTTATTATCAGTATCATTGTAAAGATAAATTTGTTCGCATGGCCTTCCAGGAAAACTTCAGCATTCCGATCTCAGCACCTAAAATATTGATATTTTTTTATTTTCTCTTCCTTTAATGGTACATAATATCAGCTCTATCCAGGAATGTATAGTAAACCAGCCTCTTAACAAGCCTATATTTATTTTATATTGTGATTGATCGATCTATCTAAATATTGATTGGGCGACTCGTGACACATTTGCCAAACCAATTTCCGTCCTAATCTCAATCTCGCACCCTCCTTCGTCACTAAGGTTGGAGACTAGCTAGACATACTTACGCACTGCCTCGAGGTCGTTTAAAGCGTTCGTTAATTGTGAGTTATGTCATCAATCGATTAACATTTCTGAAACGCTTTTGATTTTAAGGTCAACGTCAGACATTTTTATGTCAAGCTCATTTATAGCTTCGTGTGAGACATTTTCTGCCAATCTGAAATTGAACACAAATCGTGAAGCCGATAAACAAATCAGTTTACAGCAATGCAATGCTCCTGCCATTTTCAATAATTCTGGTAAATTTATTCGTCTTCTTTGTTATTGGAATTCGTTCATCTTTTTGTTTTCGAAACGCGGAAAATCTCAAATATCCTATTTAATAATGCGCATAAATTTCGTGACATAACCCAGACAACTGGAGGAAAAGGTGGCGAGAAGTAATATTCAAAGAGGGGAACGGAAAGTAACGTACAAATATCCGAGGATGCGGAGGAAAACGGAAAAAGATAATGCGCGAGGGAGGAAAATTTATCGGTATGTGTCAAAGACAAACCTCTGTCTAAATAAATCTCGTTTGCGATGGGATTAACGATTATCACGGCTTCGCAATTTCATTTTGGGAAGAATTAATTGTTTTCATTCATCCAATCTTAGTGTAAGTAAGGCTTAATATGATTAAGTAAGCTACCGAAGGCCTCAAACATTTCTTTTAAACTAAATACTTTTCAGAGACACAATCATTCTTCATGTATTGTACTGTCACATGTTTGGGAGAGCTTTAACTGTCCTTAAACCTTTCACATGAATATTCTTATATTAAATATTCAACATGTTCGTACAATGCCAGTGTGAATAATGCGTCTTCTTAGAAACACTATAAAGCTCTCAAATTATTTAAGATCAAACTCAAAAGTGCTTTCTGGTCAACGATGCTGAAATAATGGGCTGGTAATATAGGTTTATGAAACACGTTGAAAATATGCAAGGTTACTTGACACCCTTACTGGTTTGGATCGATTATTTGGTCGATGTGTAAAATATTTATTCACCATGAATTTAGATTACGTGCTACTTGAAAAAATATATTAAGTATTTAAAAAGTTTGATATTTCGGTTTTGTCATTATGTCCACCGAAAGCGTATAAATAATAACATTTTCCCGGAACCGTGAAAAACAAGGGAAAATATATTTCCAAAAGAACACACAGATATTGAAAAGATGATTATGTAAAAAAATTATTTGGACGAACCAGAAAGGTTTTTTTTTTCTTTCTGCTTTTGGTACAAAACCCAAATATTGACTGTGTTTAGTCACGTATGTTGAATACGTACGTCCAAGTAGACAATAGATATACGATAAATCCCAAATAAGTAGTAATTAATTCAAAAGAGAATTGAAATGGAAATGAAAAAAAATATTTCCGTAATACGGTAAGTGTAGATCAGATGATCAGAGAAGACGAGGGAATGAGTAAAATAACAATTTGACGGGAAATAAATTCATTTCAGGTCACTGAGCATTTTGAATTCATGTTCAACTGATCTACTATATTGAATGACATGTTAAGTGTATTTTATATTTATAAACATGAAATTGCCTTCATAAGGAGATTAAAAATTCAAAAAGACAATGATTATTTTAATGGAATTAATGTAACTTTAATTTTTAGTCTTAATTAAAAAATTTAAAAAAAAACATTGTTTTAATTGCAATATTTTAGTATTGACATGAAAAAAAAAATTCTCGAATAAAGTAATGTATATGTCGTACAATACTTTTATGGTTTTATTTATTAGATTTCTACATGCCTGTTCAGCCTAGGTGAAGTTACATTATCTGTGAGCTCGGTTTAGGGCCGTATTAAAGCATAATTTTTACAACCTTACTCTCCGCGTAATATTTACACCGCGATTATAAGTAAGGAGAGAAATCGTTAAAGGTATAATGTGACTAGAATAACATGGTCTTCTGCCCATTTTGGTGGTAATGAGTTGCTTCGATAACTGGTATTGCTTTGAACGAAGTTATAAGGTGACGCTGAAAGAAATATTAAAAGATGATATTTTTTTTGGGATACTTAAAATTTGAGAAATTGTTTTTATGAACAACATTTTCCGAATTCCAGATATACCATTTATTCAGTTTGAACATAATATACGTCCAAACAGCTTTCACGCGAATTGAAATGATTAAAGTCGAAATTGTATTTTCGACATGTTTCTGTGAAAACTTATTTGCGTAGATGAAGCAGAGATTTACTAAACAACATTAATTAAATTCCAAACGATCTGACGAATCAAATGACAACTTTTGAGTTTCCATTGGAACCATCACTTTTATAGGCTATTTTATAAAAAAAATCCGGTTAATTTATTTGAACGAAACAGATTACGTTTTAAAAAAAAAGCAGAATCATTTGTCAGCGGAGGCAATCATGAAATCGATATTTTAATTTGAACTAGAATCACTGACAAGACACACGACAGATGTGTAATCTAAACCGATTTGAAAGAAAACCGACATTGCCGATTTAAATAATACTTTTCGATTCTTAGGCCCAGATAGGCCAATGAAACGATTATCTGTTTAGGAATTAAATTAAATTACACCAGTTAGAGAAAAATCGCTTACTCCGGGCACCCAGACACGCCCGCAATGAACGTTCTTTCGCTTGAGAGGGTTACTCTATTGATAACCCATTCCTCTTGGAATGCCATGGCTTGTACATACCAAAAGAACTTCAGCCGTAGTCGTCGCCACGATTTATTCAAGATACCACACAGCAGAACAAATGTTCTATCACAGCACAGTATGACATAAGGAATAGTGCTATTTAATAAACTTTATAAAACAATAGACAATATATTTAATTAATCTTTAAATAACCTTAAGAGGAACGGCTGCGCTGCCTGCTTCATACATAAATTAATTTTGGATTTGAAGCCAAAATACTCACCAAAACTGAATGATATACTTTATTTTAATTAAAGGTTTAGTAAGTTCTAGTACGTATGAGAAGTATTTTTATTTATTTTTCTTTTAAATTATGAAGTATATATAGGCCATGAAAAAAAACCATAATTTTAGAGGCAACTTAGAAAATTATTTACGGGTTTATAGTTTTTTTTTTTTAATTATTATATTTGCTATGTAAATATGATTACGTATTTAAAAAAAATATTTAAAAAAAACATAAATAAAGCTCTTAAATGATGTAAGGCAAATTTGTGTTCCTACGCCAATTGGTCGTTTTTGATTTAATTTAAAATGCACCATAGTGCTTATTTAAATATTTAATACTTATTTTTTATTTTATATTTTATTATTTTTTCAAAGCAGATGGATTAAAACTTTTTTTTATCACCATCACTTTTTTTTAGCCCCAAATAACTGTTAAAGGTGCCTCTAAGATTGCAAAAAATTAATTTCTTTAATGGCTTATATTTCATAATATAAAACAAAAATAAATAATAATAATAACAATATTTAATAACCGTTTTAGGACAGTCAAATTGATAAGATTAGTTCATATTAATATACATATACATGAAAGAATATAAAAGAATCCATAAAGTAAATTTAAGAAGAAAAAACTTAATTTTGGATTTGAGGACAAAATACTCACCTAAAGCTAATGATCTTTTTTTTTTAAGTATGTTGCATTTTTTAAATTAGTGTAGAATAATAATGAATTACAAATTAAATGTAAAAGTTTAAAATATAAAGTATAAAAGTTTAAAGAATATAAGTTAAAGGTATGATATGCATTTTTAAGTTTTCTGTAGAATATATTATATACTGTAAATAAATTACTTCTAATCCGTACTAGATATATACTATACTTTAAAAAAAAAAAGATCATTAGCTTTAGGTGAGTATTTTGTCCTCAAATCCAAAATTAAGTTTTGTATTAAACAGGTCGTGCAGCCGTCCCTCTTAAAATTTCTTTGCAAAATTTGAGATTATTAAAGTAAGAAATTTTGTACTCTAAATGGATCAATAATTTGAGAGACCATTAAAAAAATAAATAATAAAAATGAAATAATAATAAATATTTTTGAGCAATTTTTCAAGCGTTTAAAATTCAATTCAATATGAAAGCATTTAAACTTAAATCGTTCACTAAAACCAAATTCAACCACAGTGCTGAATTTGTAAGAGACCTCGCGATGAAGCATACCCCGAAGCAAAAACTTTATCCGACCCAAGATATCGTGACGTCATATATCGAAAGTCAATACAAAAAGAAAGATGGAAGTGTTGACATACCCTTACAATTTGACATCTTGACCCTTATCGGAATTCAAGGAATAGTGTAGCAACCCTCTCGATTCATATTTTATTTATACGCCACGAGAGTTAACAGATTTTCTCTGCCAAACCAATTTAATGCGTCGTGTTATATTATAGATAAGTTCTTTTATGAGCAATGGTCGTTATAAAAATATTATTTTTAACATAAAGGCGATTATTCGTAGTTATTATTTTGAGTTGCTTCTTTTTTTAAAGAATTTTGAGAACGGATTATATTATTTGCCAAAAACTATACTTCATTGCACATGATCCCACAATGAGTGTAACTCTAATTTCAGATATGACAGTAAAATTCTTATGTTTTAATATTTCTTTGATCATTGCCTTATAACTTCGTTCAAAGCAATACCAGTTATCCAAGCAACTCATCGTCACCTAACTGGACAGATGCCATATTATTCTTGTCACATTATATCTTTAACGACTTCTCCCCTTACTTATAATCGCCATGTAAATATTACGCGGGGCGTAAGGTTATAAGAATTATGCATTAAAACAGTATGCCTTAAACCGGGCTCACAGATAGTGTAACTACACCTAGGACGGTTACCTCGAGAGGGTCTCCTCTTGGGGTAAGAATAACCTTGTCAAATTTAACGTTTAAAAGACCCAATCATGTCTGAATACGTCTAAAAGTGATCGAAATGACAATCAAGTCTCCTCTAATGAAAGCAATCTTCCCAACAAGGCCTCCATTGATATACTTGGTGTAACCTTAAGTGACCAGCTCAGGTATGGGGGCTCCATCGAAGCCAAAGCAAAGTTAGCCACTCAGAAGCTGGGCGTATTTCTGCAGAGCCCGCAGATACTTTAATAGTATACAACTGCTGATCCTGTACAAATCGTAAGTGCGCCCCACTGTAGAATTTGGCAGCCCCAAATATCTAAAAAAAACCCTTGACTTTGTGCAGAAACGGGCGGTCCGTTTGATAGATTCGCCTATCTTAACAAGCGTACTGCAATCTTTGGAGCACAGACGTCAAGTGGGAATGCTATCCGTGTTCTACTAGTATTTTAATGGAAGATGCTCTGAGGAACTAGCGTAATTGATTCCTTTGGTACCGGTGCATAGTCGGGAAACATGACAAACGCGCGCCCAAATTTGCACACGGTTGACATTTGTCACACGACAACGAGTCACTTCCTGTGTTCAACAGCTCATCTGTGAATGATTTGCCGGCCTCTGTGTTTCCTCCATCCTACAACATGGGTTTTTTCAATACCCAAGTATACTTCTTCCTATCCTGTAAAAGACCCTCCACACAACAACTCCAAAGATGATATAGGCCTTGAGGGACATTATTTCCAGGAAAGCCCAACCCCAACCCCAACCCCAACCCCAACCCCAACCCCAACCCCCAACCCCAACCCCAACCCCAACCCCAACCCCAACCCCAACCCCAACCCCAACCCCAACCCCAACCCCAACCCCAACCCCAACCCCAACCCCAACCCCAACCCCAACCCCAACCCCAACCCCAACCCCAAATCTCTTCTTTTGTTTTTTTTTGCCGATTTTGTAGTTAAGTGTAACTTTATCATTAAAAATACATGAAAAAATAAAAATATTTATATATACATTTTGAATGAAAATGCATATCATATCCATCATGTGGCTAGATAACTTAACTTAAATATCAGAGTGTTTAGACTATGAACAAAAGTTAGAGAATGTTCCTTAATTTTAACAAAAATAACTATTATACAACAACAATCGTTATCCTATTTGTTACATTTACAACAAAATACATAAATAATAAGTAAAAATAAAAATATATATATATTTTTAATCAAATATAAATAATAATGTTTGACCCAAAAATGTAAATATTAATGATTGATCGTATGACACTTTCAAGACACAATCAAGAGATAGATCATATTAAATGTGGTTTTTTAAAATAATTAGTTGATAATACCCCATACTAATACAATTGGAATTATAATTATTTTATTGATATATGTACATGTCCAATGAATTACCCATAAATAAAAACCCTATCATGATCACCAAAAATAATATAATAATATTAATAATAATTTTATATAAAATCTCCCAAAAAAAAAAACAACATAATATCATATAAAATGAAATTCCTTACTATCGCCGCAGTGTTTGCTTTCTTCGGAGCCACCCAATCTTATCTTACTGCTGACACTTGCACCCACGACCTCGAGGTGAAGTGCATCGATGACATCAACAAAGCCTTCCCCGTCTGCGATGAGGCTGCCAAGGAGAAAGGAAAGGATGTCCCTGCCGATCTGGACTGCCTGAAATACTTCAGCACCATGGACAAGGACTGCTGGCCATGCATCTGCGTCGTCGCCAAAGCCAACAACTGGAAGATCAAGGGATGCAACTGAGAAAACCAAGACTTCATTGTCTCGATTTTTGATAATGCCATTTCTCTTTTATTATTTCATACATTTAAGATCGATGTCTTTATAAAAATCTTATCAAGTATTGTTTGTATGATATTTAATAATAAAAGGTTATTTGGATTTATAGTTTTGCTTAAAATATATATAGATAAGTTTATCGTTTTTTGGAATAAAAATTCTTTAAAATAATAACTAAAAGTTATGCTTTTTTTTATATTATCCGTATCTTGATAATTATCTTTTTATCAATTCTTTGAGGCCTTTTTTGTTCTATCTACTAGAGTGCTTATGCCTTGTTTTTCTTCAACTATCGGTCTCAAAGGTTGGTACTATGTATTTAGAGTCAGAAAATTCTTATTGGCCTGAGTCGATTTTATCATTTGATGAGAGGAAGTAAACAATAAAGTAGAACTTTGTTGACTACTCAGTTTAGAATCGAGTTGCTGGCTGATCTGGCTATGCAGGGGATCTCCTTTCTTTAGTACGAGAGGCTGATGACGTTGATGAAAAGATGAGGGTTCCTGTACTCGAAACACCAACTTCTTCTGACTATTAGATTTAGTGCGTAGCATCTCCAGCTAATGTTTATCCCGACTATGTTTTTCAAGAGAAGGTATTTTGACGAGTTTAATCGTTTATTCGATGCGGTTTCGGTATTTTGAACTTTCATGAGAGGACGAGTTACTGGGGATGCTGTGGATCTTGTTATGGGTCTTTTGTCCGACTTGCTGTTTATCTTCGTGGATGGTGTTAAGGTTAAAAAGAACGACGGGATTCGGCCTGGTACTGTTTTGGGAATTAACTGAGTTAAGGTTTTGTCGGGTTTCGAAACTGCTAAACTTGGAGGAAAACAACCCTGAGGTAGTTGATGCGGCTGCAGTTGTTATTGACCGTTATCGGGAAGGGTTAATATGCTATCCTGAAAGTGTAATGGTGTTGTTATTGTTCGTTTTGGTATTGAAAGATTTGAAACTCAGCTTTCTTTTGACAGTTGTCTTGTCAGGTGGAGCTTCGTCTGCCATGTTTTTTTTGTTCGACAGCTTGTTGAGAGAATTCGAGTTGTTTCGAGTATTACTGTAGTTGTTAGCACTTCTAGTGTTGATATTATTGGTGTGGTTCTCCTCTTGCTTCGTGAGGCTGTTATTTCTGCTATTGTTGGCATTGGACTTGTGCATGGTTAACACGAACTTATCCTTGACCACAAGGTGTTAGACCCCAGTTACTTTGTTTTTTCTGAAGTCGTACTTGATTTGGTGAGTGGATCCAATTCCAGCTGTGGACTTCTTGAAAGTTCGCAGTATATTACGATTGTTCGACGCCTCTGTGAAAGTAGAGAGGTTTTCGAGAAAACTCTTTTGCTCTCTGTTTTCGAGTATCTTTTTGAGATTTTTCTCCAACAATCTCAAACTCCTGGAAGAATCACTTCCTTGCCAGGTGTCATCGTTTTGAGACAATCTGAATCTGGGCTTGACAGGAGAGGGAGTCCGCAAATAATATTTTTTGGAGCGAGGGTTGTATTCGGACAATTCCAACAACATATTCGAACAATCCACCTTGTTCTCGTCCACCTTGGCATTGTCGTCCTTCCCTTTATTACTCTTTTTCTTGCTGTTGCTGTTTTTGTTTTTATTATTTTCTTCTCTGTGCCCTGCCTTGGAATTATTATTGTCCTTGTCATCGTTATTATTGCTATTGTTTCGATTTGCCATTCTTCCGCTGTCTTCTTTATCGGGCTCGTCTAGCAACCTTTTGAGTTGAGCGTACATTGCTTGCTTGCGCTTGTGCTGCCACCTCGCATACAACACATAAATGCTTTTTTCGAACAAGGCTGGACTGATCTGTTTGCCAAAATAGTATTCGCTGATGGAGATTATTTTGCTGTCGTATTATGAGAGCTTGTAGAATCTGCGCAGGAAGTCTTCGCCATCCTCGTCATAGTAGAGCATGTCTTCGAAGTGGATGTTGGAAGGAGTGGAGGCTTCCTCGAGGATTTCGTTGAGGGCGTTGGTGTGGAAGTAGTCTTGGGAGGAAGAGTATTTATGAAACAGGTTTAGATTTAATTGAGAAACTGGGTTGACGAGGTCAATCGAAAACTGTTTGTCCGCAAAATGTGTATGATTATGAATGATAGCTGGCTGGATCGCTGAAAATGCAGAATTAAATTTGTGATGAAAGCTTGTGCTTTCATTGATTTAAAACATGCTCATTTGTTTTTCAGATAACTATTTCTTGTGTATGTATATATGTGCGTAAATATGTAAAATAAAATAAAAATGATAGACGATTAAATATACAAATAATATGCAACCAAATCAAAAGGGGGAGAAGGTATACATTATATTTCTAGAATCTGTTATGTTATCTATTTGTGTTATATTTTTTTATTAATAGCTACAGATTAAATGTCCTTTATGTTTTTAGTGACTTAATAACCCCCATTTTTTTTACCAAAGATTTACTACCATATATGCATCGATGTCCTTTTTTCCAAAAATTATCTTCTTCTTTAATCAAATATTTTACATTATTTTTATAAAATCATTATATAATGAATGATATTTTTTTTTACTCGTAATATATGTTTTTCATATTATATTTTTTAAGCCAAATCAGAGATTTGATATTTTTTTGTTTTCAGTGCGGAAAGACTAATTATTTTGCTTGAAGAATATTATGTACATCATTAAGAAAGTTAACGCATTCGTCATACTCCTGCTTTGCTTCCATTATTTTATAGTCAAGTCCAGGGCGGCTATTTCTATGATTGGAATTGCTTCTCAATAATTTACTTTTTTCATTCAACTGTTTTTTTATCGCAGGTTTTACCTCACTGCTGAATAATTCGATCAATACCCTGATTAAATTGCCTTTATCAAAAGAATAGACTGGTTACTCGATATTATTGACAAAATAGCCTCTTGCATCTTGGGTCTGCATCCTCACTTGGTTATTGTAGTTACTCCTGAGTTCGGAAGATATGGTGGTCAATGATTTGTAAAGTGGATTCTCCAACATCGCATTCTTGTTTTTAGAAAGCACTTGCTGCAATAGACTCTTGTAAAATTCTGCTACCTCTTACTTATAAATAACTTCAAATCTGCTCATCACTTTCTGATCAAACTTGAAGACTTCGCTGATGAGTGACGCTATTTCCCCTTTTTGGGCTTTGATCATTGATTCTACCAAATTAGAATAGCTTTTATAGATCTGTCCTTTGGATAAGAAGTTGTAGATGACGTTGATTCCTCGGTCGAGTTCCGATACAAATTTGGCTTTAATCTTGTCAACAATCTAGTCGACATCTACCGTCTCATACAGTATTGAGTTGAGAGGAGCCTATTCGATTTATTGATTGCTTGTATTGAAGGCACTCATTATTATTTTATATAAATGATATGTTTAGTATATTTCGTATATTTTACTGATAAATGTAATCGATGTGGTATACTATACCTTAGTTCATTTTTTTTATTAATCGTGTCATCAATAAATGTATGTATATATTTTTATTATAGTCAAATAATATCGATGTTATTTATTGGGAAATACCAATATTGCGAAACCTTGGAGCATTTAATCCATCAAGCAATGATATTGTATATGTATAGAAAAAGTTGTTGAATCAATTGTTTTCAATCAGTTTCCAAATATGAAATCATAATCTATGAATCTATCTCTTTCTCTCTCTCTCTTATGACTTATTTGTATTTATAAACTTTAATTGATTATTTGATTTTCCTTTTTCATGAATAAATCGAGTTTGAAAAATAAATTACATATTTTGTAAAAGATTTTGCATTTTTTTCTGTAATACAAAGAAATCAAAATAATTTTTTTCACTTAATATTTCTTGATTTACATTTTTGATTAATAAAAATAAATAAATTCGGGAGCATAGAAGGACGCAAAATCACTTCAGGGTTTTTTAAATTTGGATTTTTTATTTTTGGTTGATAAATCATGCCTCAAATCAACAACAACAAAAATAAGAATAGAAATAATAATAGTTAACTAAAAAAAAAATCTTTGTTAATTTAATTTATTTAAAAACTTGGCTAAGCGAGTTAATAGAAAGTTATAAAAGGATTTAATATACTATAGTCATTTTTTTATCATAATCATGGAGTTTTAACTCGAAGTTCATGCCATAGATTTTCACAATTAATGTGTTGTGTCAACTGATATCCAACTTCTGAACTATTAGCTGGATTCTACCTAACCAAAAATGCCTGAGGCCATCCGAGGCATTGAACCTGAATCCTAGGATTCAAACAGCCTAGATATACCGCAAAGATCTGAGAGGACGCAATCCATTTTCAGGATCAACAACAGCTTCAGCTCGCAACGAATTCTCCCAGAACCGCCCAGTGAACAAAATAACGTTTATTTCGATCACGAATAAGAAGGACCTGAATAGGAGCAAAGAGATTAGGAAAGCCCAGAATAAATACCCCAGGCCAAAGGAAAGGCTCTTCCAGCCAAAAACGCGCTGATAAACCACTATACCGGCTTGTAAAACTGTCTTGTTCCCGAATTATCCGAGGTCGAAAAACCTATTTTTAATTAATGTTTCATCAGTCAGACAGACTAAGGCCCAAAAAAGTTAAAAAATCTCAAGAACTTCAGCAGGCTATTCTCCTCCGATCTGCATGCTAAATGCGCTGAGGTTTTGAAAACTAAATTGCTTCAGCATTTCATCACTTCCTAAATCAGGAAACCGGAGTTCAAATATTTGCAAATCAAATCTTTGGGAAATCTACACCGGGCAGCAGAGCATCGATAATAGTTAGTGAATGTTATTACTCCGAAGGGGGCGATCGTCCCTAAATAGCCTCCGAAAAAGAGAAAGAGAATACGAAAACCTGCCAAGAATGTTAATCCAACTCAAAATTCACACTCTTGAAGGATCGTGACAACAATAAGTGAGGTATTTCCAACAAAATTGAAGTTGAAATGATAAGTAATCGTCCCCAATTTTTAAGTTGAAAATCATTCATTCATTATTATCTTTAAAAAAAGAACAAATATTTGTATTATTAAAATTAGATTAAAACTTATTCGATTTTTTTAAAACAATCAGAGAGATATTTAATTCTGATGTAAAAAAAATACACAGACTGGAGTATTACAGTATTCAAACATTTGAGACTTTACATTGTCAAATCAAGTACATTATCAACACCCTCCATGTGATTAATAGATTTATTTTTCTAAAGCTCCTATCATTTATTTAATTAGTGAATAACATATCACTTAATAACTAAAAGTGATGTTTGCCAGAATTAATTGCCAAAATAGAATATTATTGGAATCAAGACTATCCAGTCAGGGAATTATCCCCGACCCTGCAGGCTAAGCATGATGATGGAACTTATTTCCTGCGTCATTGCTAATTAAAAAATTATTCCTGGCAATATATATTTTTTTTATATTATATATGATGGTAGTCATCATTTATAATAAAAATGTGGATTTTGCTGTTATGCTACAGTTCGTATATTTTATATTTATATTTTTAAATTTGGCGTTAGACTTTTTTTTACATCAATTATAATTTTTCAAATTATGTTTATACATAATTGTATACAAATACTAAACATATCTTCGAATATTTTTTACAATGGAGAGATTTGAAGTTTTAATGTGTTTAAATTAATGTGACACCATATTAGTTAAGAAAAAAAAATGAGATGGCATGGGGGGAAATTGTAAAATGCTTCAACTCAATAAAAAAATAATAATAAAATATGTATGATTACCTAACTCTATTTAAGAATTCCAACTTTAAATATTTTGAATACATATATATTTTAATTTTTTTAAATAAATATCGGCACATTTCGCTCTCAGCTATAAAAAAGTAAAAATATCAATATCATATTGAAACTCTAGAATACTCCACTAAAATTAATTTAATACTAATATTAAATATATTAATTTAGATATTTAGATATATAGATGTGTATACACATACACAATATCTATTCCCAAGTTTATATTATTAATTTTTAATAACATTTTCTCCAGCATTCAAAAAAAAATAACCAAAATAACTAAAAATAACTAAAATAACAAAAAATAACAAAGTATTATATATATATCGGAATCAACCGATGACTTAAAAACAGCAACATTAGATCTGTGAGAACGAGTACATCAAATAACAATATTCATCTGAGCAACCCATCCCCGCCAATCAACTAGTGCTCTCCCTTACTGCATAGAATCTCGAAGGCATAGACCCAGACCTCATAGCCAATCAAAATATGGCATCTCCTCTGCGCAAAAAGGAGAGCCAGGAGAACCTCACGACCACCCCTTTGCTAGATGCTGAATTCGAAAAGGTGTTCCTGAAATATCCTCACAAGCATCCTGAATACAATTTTTATATGGAGTATTGCAAACTCTATATATCCAACATTGCACTATTAGAAGAGGTATCATAAACAAACAAATAAAATAAAACAATTGACATATTTTTTTTTCTTTCTTTGTATGACTATTTATATTTAAAAAAATTGAGTTTAATTTTAGATTGAACGCTTCCAGAAATAAAACAGAGCCCTTGAAGCTAAAATTCAAGGACCCACCAACCTCATCCGGGCCAGCAGCAATAATAACAGCCTATACGTGACTGCCACTCCAAGCGTCCCTGAACCCATACAACTAAATAGTGCATTGTCTCCGCTGATACAGTCAAAATAACAGAGATTTCTCGTCAAGGAGGAACCACCCCAGGTGAAGAAGTTTGTAATTTCCCAGCCGGATTATCAAGTCTCTTCGCCCAATGTGCAGGATAACTCAAGAGAGTTTGAGCACTCTGAAAGTGATGATAAGAAGAAGCGTCCGCGAAGGACAGCTGGGGAGATTGCGAGACACTACAATTGCAGTGTTGAGGGGTGCCAGAAATCGTATGGATCCGAAGGGTCTCTAAACCAACATATGAAGCTAAAGCATCCTGGTGACCACAATCGGAGAATGGTGCATAGCCAAAGCAGTAACAACCAAAGTCAATGAAAAAGATAATAATTAATAATGTGCATGTAAATTGAGTTCTTGAGATATTCAGAACATAAAAAATCTGAATAATTGTTTTTTTTAATGTCACCAAAAATATATATTTTTTATATTTTGTTACTTGTGAATGATAATTGATTTTATTATCATTTGTTATTTTAAGTGAAATGTTAATTGATGTGATTAATGGATTAATATCAATACTGTGGTTGAATTCCGTATTGTTGTATCAAGACGTTCATCTATATTTTTTTTGTCAAAATGTCGTTCGAAAAAATTCGCAAATATTTTGATTGAAACGAAACAATTGTTTTAAGTTAAATAAAAATTAGTATTTTATCAGTTGTTATGTATAAATTAAAGTTATACAGGAGGGTTTTCAGGTTTGAATTTTTTGTTGAAGTGACAACAGTTTACGTACGTCGTACCTTCTATCAAAACCTTACCGTACGCTTCCCTATTATGTCCAAAGATGTGATAGAGGGGTTTTAGTTCTCTGACTTTTTATCGAAGTACTGGACAACCAGTTTTTGAGCCTTTATATTCATCCATAACCCCTTATGGAGGGTAGTGAGTGATCAATATGTCGATGGGTCCCTCGACCTCGTTCCATTTTGCTTTAAGCTCCTCTTCAGATCTCCCGAACGCCATATCGAAGGAGTCAGGTTGAAAAGGAGAACCGAAAAATCTAATCCCCTCTACCTCGATATGATCATGCTCGACATAATACACATTATCCATCGACATCAACTCAGACTTATATGTTTCCCCGTCGTATTCTGGGAATCCTGTGTGGAATATTTTTCTCAGCTTGGACTCGTAGGCGTCGGTATCAAATGTCATCTATTTGTGGCCTGCAATTATGATTTTATGTTTGAACTTGAGCTTTGGCAGGATGTTGACGAATTAGTAGAATTAATTTTAAGTGCCTGAGCGGGTGAAATCACCGCAGTGAATGAATATGTCGCCTTACAGGCCGAGGAGACCCTGATGTTCTCCATTGGTATCAGACACGCACACTATTTTAATGGGTGGCTTGCGGTTGAGTTCGGATTCCATTTGAAAACAAAAAAAACTATTTAGAAATGCATATTATAGTAAAAGATTTCATTGGCTTTAATGTAATAGCAATAAAAAAAAATGTTAGTATAGTGTTAAAGAATATTTGCCTGATATTCAATTAAAATTTTGTGATATTTTTTTCATATATTATTTATCCATATTTTTTAAAACGACTGAGTTCTGCCCTATCAAAGATTATAGTGGTACCATGACGATAATATCTCTCCAAATAATTTAGGTTATTGTTTAGAACAAGTCAAGGATATTCTAAGGTGTTTTGAATATTCGTTATGCCAAATCATGCATTTAGCTAGATAAAAACTTTGATTACGTTTAATGTATTAACTATATTAGCACATCATCTGTTTGACTGCATTTCGCCTCTATGATTATAAATGATTTATAGTTACGTAATTTTTAATCCAAATCATCACAGCCAGTTTTCATACTCTTCTAAATAGTTTTTTCTGAAAAATATATACATACACAATTTTTGTATAATATGAATCATATGAACATATAATTTTAAATTGTCGATTTATTATATTTTATTTTTTGAGTAAATTTGCTAAACACAGTGTTTTTTTTTAAATATAGTTATTAGAATCATATCTTTTTTTGTGAAAATATCTTTTTTTAAAATTAAAGTTATATAGATATTAATATAGTCATAAAACATAAACAAATAAAAATACAAATAAAACAAAAATAAAAAGATATTA
>JAHDVE020008241.1:0-15396 GCA_022606495.2 Halesus radiatus
TGAATAAAAACATAAAATTCTTATTGGAAATTTTGACAGTAACTTTATGAATTTGATTATTTATAGCCTACCCAATAAGTACAACACGTGCAGTCTACTCTCGCACTAATTTTATGTACAATTCTTGTTAACAGAGATCGCGTGATATGGGGAATGAAATAATTTGGTTGTTTTTAAAGTTTAATACCATATGCAATAATCCTTAATAATCTCAAATTATTTAATTCCTTCGCTATCTAACCCAAGAATTAATTCTTAAATAAATGATGAAAAATCATAATAATTTGTTCTTTGACAACTTTTTTAGTTCCTAGCTTATGTTAGAAACCCAAAAAATTAAATTTAAATCAAAGAATTTTTTTGTATTAATCCAGTGAAAGTGGGGGAAAGAGACAGTATATCAGAGTAGAACAGGACATAGCATTATTATTTTGATAAAAATCAAATAAAAATAATAATTGCTGTATTTTAAATAAACAATTAGATTTAACCAAAAGTTCATTTTAATAATTTTGCCTTCCCCCCCCCCCTTTCCATACCCCTCCACCGTCAACCTTTTGTTCTACTCTCATATACTGTCTCTTTCCCCCATTTTCACTGTCTTCATCATGATATATCTCTGTATGTTAATTCGGCTTATATGTCTATGTTCCTGATGAAGGTTGAGTTCAACCGAAACCGGTTAATAATGCATTAATATAAATAAAATAAGGTGGTTTAAAACAGATTTTTTTATTTAAATTATAATGTCAAGCCACAAATTCATTGCTTTCTTCGATAAACTAAAAACTAGAGTTAAACAAATTGTATCGAAGTATGTTTATGTTTAAATTAGATTTTGTGCCAGCCTAATTAGATTTTGTGCCAGCCTATTTTTGTTAATTCCTTAACGTTTAAAAAGAATGCTTACAATGTTTGTAATAATCAACTCTCAGATTATTCACATCTATGTTTTAAAATTATGTATACGAGTTGATTCTGCAAATGGCTGTATCGTCAAGTGATTGCTTCTGGAATAATCTTTTTAACTTTTTAAAGGATTTTGTATGAATGTATTTCTTATTGGTAGACATTGTGAAAATGTTCTCTAAATATTAACACGATACAGCAAGTTATGCCGCTAGAGTCTGATTTTGTATAACTCAAAAATTTACTTGTCGTGTTTTCGATTTCTGAAAAATTATCCAAATTTTACTTATTACACCTGAAATTTACTTAGAACTTTTTTTATGACGTAATAAATTTCACAAAATGACTGTTTTTTGCAATGGTAGTTTAAGTGCAGACTGTGTCAATTGGTATATAATTATGTGCGAAGGTTTTCTATTTTTGCCCTTGTATTTTGAAAAATAGTTTTGAATGTAAAATTAATAAAATATAATGATATCTAATATCTTCGTAAAAAGCATTTACTTTTTGGATTTCCATAATGATAACATAAACACATACATTTGTTTGGAATCACTTTAGTTTAGTATAATGGTCGATCAGTTTCGGAACTATATCAAGACTTAACATTAAATAAATTATTAACTTAATATTAATTAATTATTAACTTAATGTCAACTTAATATTAAATTAATTATTAACTTAATACTGACTTAATATTAATTATTTGTAGATTTAATATTGACTTAATATTAATTAATTATTAACTCAATATCGAATTAATATAAATAAATTATTAACTTCATATTCACTCAATATTAATTAATTATTATCTTAATATTGACTTAATATTAATTAATTAAAATTACGTTATTTTTGTTTTTATTTATTTATAAAATACATGATATTTAATGGAGACAATTACATGGAATAGATACAATAGATCACCATACTAGTCGACTGCTTGTTTCATGGTGACCAATGGAGTATAGTTACTTTGTATGAAGTCTAGTTTAAACATATGGATTTAGTATGAAACATGCTGAAAATTGGAAAAATTATAGAAGTATAAGATGGAAAGAAGAAAAAAACACGAATTGATGTGATTCTAAACAAATCTATGTATTTACATTATATATCTTACATCAGTTAAGAATTACTGTTGTATAACAACTATCTTAAAATAAAATTAATAATTGATTTATATTTTTACTGCATATTCATTTATGTTTATAAAAGTCCAATGGCGTTTAAATAAACAAAAAAAAGTCTCCATATGTAAAAAAAAATAATGTTTGTCTATCTGTCTTCGATTTTCTCGAAACTTACTTGACCGATTTCGTTGAAAATAGCACAGCTTATTCTTATTATTGCTGGAAACGTTTAGAGAATAGTTTAAATGAAATCCAATATGTAAAACTACTGCTATAACGTTTTAAAATTAGCATGAAAAACATTGAACCCGCCATGTTGTATTGAGTTTAACCCATAGATATACCACTCTGGTTAGTCATAGATTACATATTCAAAAGAAGAAGGTTCATTTGGGTAAAATATTTTAAAAATGATTTTTTTGTTTGTATAGAGATAGTAGTAGTCGTCACAAGGTATTACTTTCGCTGTCAAATCAAATATGGCACCCAACAGACAAGCGAGAATTTACAACTTCATAACTTAATTCCAAAAAAATAAATAATCATGAGCAAGGCCGGGTATACATAAGCCAATAAATAATAAAGTAAAATAGTCAGTTTACGTAGATACTTTAGATTAAAAAAAAAACAGTGGGAGTGTAATGACACCGGAGCTCACCAAGTACTAACAGAATGTTCATACTTTAGAACTAATTGCGTGGGTGCGCTGGTTCATGAATCATCGTTATCACAATTAAAACAATTATAATTGACTCGCTCAATATGTAGGGGTAAAGTAGGAAGGGTAAGATGGGATCCAAAGACTTAACCCCGATCCTTATTTGTCCACAAGCCTCTTTGGCTGTCGATGCACTGAGCACATAAGTAAAATAATAATAGTTCAAGATAAATAAAAACACAGACGATATTCATCAACGGCGAGATCACATACTACAAATACCATGGTAGTTACAAACACAATACGAATATTGCAGCGGGTTGCGTATGCGAATTAATGCGTAGTGAACGAAATCACACCGGACAATGATGCGGGTAAAGTCGATAGACTAGGTATGGATTACAATTGGGTAGGTTATATAAGGATGCATATTATTATGGAAATCAACTAAAAGGCTATCCAAGTTGAACCGTAACCGGCGCAAAAATTGCGTACTTCGTAATGTATTAGGTACAGTTATTTACAAACTTATTAGTGTAGGTGTCCTGCAAATTGAGCACGAAGTTCGATATACGTAGCGGCGCACTGCGCCTAAATTGCATCTTAGCTGGTATAATGTTTATTTGAACTATATAATGTAAATTTATTCAGTGATTATTCTACATGACCTAAAACCGAAATAATCAAAAACCGTTATTTCTTCGAACGGACTGTATTTTGGTATAAAAACATATAAATCTATAAATAATATCAGATAAAGAAAGATAACATGGCTAGGTCTGCGTAGGCTCGTAATATGTCGATATTAATTCAAGTCGATCGGTCCCTGCTACATATTTCTTGTTTTGTAGATAAAATTACAATGTTGATGACCGATACTTTCGGAACATAATAAAACAGGCCGAATACCTCCAACGCCTTTGACCGGGTTTGGCACTTTGTCAACAAATTGACTTCTTACGGACTCGAGGTTGGCGACTTAGGGGCGAGGGGCGGTTGCTGTCTGTTTCACCCACTGACGTCAGAATGAAAATACTCGCCGAACGTACCATTTCGACGGTTGGAAGCAAAGGTCGCGTGCCACCTATTTAGAACCAGACTAGTTCACTACCGTACACGTTTGTTTCGGGTAATTTTGAGTGCGGTAATCAAACCATAAAACATTAAGGCTATGTTACCGCACAACGCCGCACGGAAGCTGTTTTTGGTCAAGTGTTTAGATAATTTATAGTTTGTTTATCACCAAATAAAATTATGTTTCAAACTGACATCCAATATCTTCTTCTAAAGCTACATACACGAACGTCTGCTAAAAGATTTAAAACAATTGCATAAACAAAATATTTACAGAACCTCTAACAATAGTTTAAAGTTCGTCTCTATCCTTTAATTCTAAATTCAGGAGAATTATAAAAATGCTCACTGTGTGATGAATTCGAGTCTTAGCAGGAAAATATTTTTTTTTAATACTTTAAAATAATTCATGTAAATTTAGAGTCTCGAAGGATAAGGGAGCGTTGCACATCTTAGAACGATTTCGAGGTGGCTGAAAGGAAAGTACCAGAGCTTCATAGAACTCATAGAAGGAGAATTTATTGTAAAAACATTCCTTAATAATGAATTATGACTTGTGACTTGTGAATCCTAAACAAACATATCGAAAGCGACGATAACGGGATTATACAAAAACGAACACTTGAAAAGAATACATGTGAATGTTACAGGCTGGGTTACAAGATGTACCCAGAAATATTCCAGTGACGGCGGGTGGTATAAACTCGGCGATGGAAAAATATCCGAAATAATCGTTGATTGGATTGGAGAGTTGTGCAATTTCGGCGTGAATTACGTATTTGGAAAGGGGGAACCAGATAGAAACATTGTCTAGATTACCATTTTGGGTAAATATAATGATTTACAAGCATATTAATTGACATACTAAATAGAATCAACACGGTGTAGTTGATGTTAAAAATTAACTAGTTGCTACGGTTCGAAGCCGCAAACTAGTGCCTCACCTAAAATACCTAAAACAAATTAAATAAGGATTTTTCAACGACCCGAGTATAAGTCTTGGAGACACCACTGTAATCGGTAACAGTTAAAATGAATAGGAATCCTGCGACGCGTTGAAAGATGAGCGCGGTTTGTTTCGGGATAAGACATAATGTTAGAGAATCTCAAGGGTTTTGGATGGCTGCAGGTAGTAAATTATCAAAGTTATGATTGTATGAAGGCGAGAATTCTTCTTTTATGGGAGGGTGATAAATTAGGTACCAACGTTTAAAGCAAGGTGTTGAAATAATGAAGTTACCGAGGCACGTTGAAGAATTAAATAATGTGACATCTCTCAGAAACAGGAATTAATTATTGATTTTAGAAATGAGTTGGATTCTACCCATCCCTAGGACTGAAGATAATAAATTATCAAGTTAGTGACGAAATTGTTATGAATAATATATCCAGATGCGCATTGAGAGACCAGTGTGCCTGTTTTGTTAATATTTTGTATGCGATGAAATAAATAAAAACTTATATGAGTAAGTAGTTCGATATTGAATGCGATTCGGTGTCCAGCGCAACTGGGAAGCTGCCTTTTATTCTGCATTCAGATTTACGGTTTTGTGAGGAATGGAGTAGGATATAGGTATAGTCTTGATGACTTCGATTATGAAATTGAGCTTACCTAGGTTTAAGTCACTAGCTGCAGGTCCAAGTTGTCGTTATCTATATAACTCTTAGATTTAAATCACTAATTATAAGCCAGAATTAGGAAATTTCTAAGCTGTAAGCCATTAGTAATAAAACTAATATGTAAATTATTAGATATAGTCTAAGCGATAGGGTATATATGGTGGAAGTGGCCCATTTGTTATTGTTATTATTGTTGCCTGAGTGGATTTCTTGGCACGCGTGAGTGCCAAATGTACCGTGATACTAGCAGGAACGGTACCTATTTTGGTTCGATAGTGGGATCAAACAGTAAGTAAATATCTTACTCAGAATAGTTGGTTTATAGGAGATAATTTAAAAGAATTATAAATTCGTTTAAGTTGGCGAAGGATACCTAGTACGGACCTGTGCGACGAATAACGGGAAGATAGTCGGTTTTTTTTTGGAGAGTTGGGGAGAAGGTAGGTAGTCGATTCGGGGGAGGGGGATAGTAAGTTTTAGATAGTCAGAGAGGGTGGTTGTTTTTGATTTGATAATGCGAGTGATACAGTCGGTCTTAGATAGGCAGAGAAAGGGGAGGGTGTTTTTAGAAGACGGGAGCGAATGTGGTGGTTTTTGTTTAGGAAGGAGTCTGTCCTAGAGGTTGCATGGTTTTTGCATGCATAAAAATACGTGATAGTGGTAGTTGTTTTGCGGGTTTTGTGTGTGAAATTAAACTAAAAAATTTGGATATGCACTAAGAAGTAGGGTAAGTTTTATTAATTTACTAACAAGTACATTAACCCGTTTCCTAACATTTGAAAATCCAATAACGTTAGGGAGTTAGTCGCGGAATACGTCGAGCGAGGAAATATTAAATTACGTGCTGGCCGATTTTAAGTAATTGTTTTGTTTTTGGACTTAGGAAGTTTCATTTGATTTGTTTCTTACAATTAAATAAAGTTTTAAATAAATTCTTTTAAATAGTTGTTGGATTGATTCAACAATAGTTTGATTTAATTCAATAATAGTTTGATAAATATTGAAGTTTCTAAAATTCATTATAATTAAGTTGATACTAAAAATTACTTCTGTGAATTAATTAAAATTGGTGGTTTTAAGTGAAATTATAATAATCGAAAGTGTTTATAAATAAAGTGTTTGAATTGAAGTTGATTGGAGTTCGTCGCGAAATAAGTTGGAAGAAATAGTTCATTACGGGCGTATCGGTATTTGGGTGATTAAAAAGTGTTTTTCTGGACTTCAAAAATTTCATCTTAAAATAAATAAAGTGATTTTGTGTTCAAATTAATAATAATTTATTTATTAAAATTTTCTTAAAGACAGTTCGCCTCGAGTTGATACGTCGTTAATTGCGTGCGGAGTGATTAAAAAGTGTTTTCTGGACTTAGAGAGTTTCATTTGATTTGACATCTTACAATTAATAATATATTAAAATAAATTCCCTTAAATAGTTTGATCTAATACAATAATAGTTTGATAAATAGTGAAATCTCCTAAAAATTAATAATACTTAAATTACGTTAAAGATTCTAAAAGTCGCAATTAAAGTTGGTAACAATATATTTGATTTAATTTTCTCAAAACTGTTAGAGCAATGTGATAATAATAATAATTTAATAAATATTGAAAATTTCTAATAATTAATAAAGTTATTTGTTTAAAGATTTTTTAAAATTGCTTCTGTGAATTAATTAAAATTGTTTAAATGAAATATGATTTAATTCATATTTTATGTTGAACTGAATTTATTACGAGTTTAAGAAAATTAAATATAATTGCGTTTAAAATAATTTAGTGAAAGTTTAAAAACAGCTGAGTCTTAGTTTCACATAATTCATTTTTAATACTTAGTGTGGGATTAATTTCGTAAAAGAAAAATAATAAAGCTCTAAAATATTACCAAGCGTTCGGTTTACGGATTTAATTAATAGTTAGTAAAGAGAATTACATGAGTACAAAGAATAAAATAGGAAAATAAAACAACAAAAATTAAATATTATCTAATAATATTTGGATTTAGAGATCATTCAATTTGAAGAAATAGTACAAATCGGTAGATCACGAATTGAAATTAGGAAACACTAGATTGTATTAAGTAAATATTTCTAAATTAGATTAAACATACCAGGCAGGGAAGTCCAATATTTTCCCAAACCTCGTAATTGGCGTGTATAACCCGTCTGGAAAAATTATGAAATTTGTCGGGAGTTCAGGTGAGTCAACCATTTAATATAAAAGTTTTCAGGGGAAGGCGAGGACGGAGACATGAATTATATTTCTAATGATTTATAAGTACATGTATTGTATATATGTGTATATATATATATATATATATATATATATATATGATTATATTTAATGTTTAATATATAATCAATATAGTCAATACTATACGACCGTTATCTATCATGAGTAAATGTTTTGTATACTTGATCAAAGCCGTTCTAATCAAATAATTATGTTCAAATACATTTTGGGGTACCCGAGCGGTATGTCTAGCTCCATTAAATATTTTACGATAATCCTCTCTTTTCGCATTGAATTATAATTAAACTAGTACTATAGATAATTCAATTGTCTCACTCATTACCAGCACTTGACCTTTAAATATTCAAAAATACCTAAATTTTTTCCATAAATACATTTAAGTATTTATAAAAATTTCCGGTAGACACCTACCTGTATAATTGTCTTTTATTGAGTTGACTCAAAAACAACAACTTCAGAACATCTTATTGACTTTCACTTTGGATCCCGTGTGCGTTGGCTAAGGGGTTAAACGAGTGAAATCGTCTGAAGCTCTCTATCACGTGGAGGACAGGAGAAGGGAACGAAATACCAGTCTGGCTTCACCTAATTATCCCTCGTGGACAAAGAACCAGACTTGTTGAATGTTGAGGATATCCGTCGCTTCCAGAAGGTGGACCTGGTTTCCTACCATCCTGACGTTGGTGAGTTATTTTCCCAGAAGCGTCGACATTTAGGGTGTTTGAGGGGACTCGCATTCCGAGGTGTCATGGATCGATGCCTATCTTTGACGATGTTCGATGACGATGGTGACATTTTCACAGTAGGGTATGATAGGAGGGAACGATAATTGTCTATGGGCTTTCCTACCTGTTTTTCTGCGAGACGAAGGGACATGAGAGACAGTTTATTCGCTGACCGCTTCCCGATGTACGTGTGTATTTTCCTAGGTGTATAGTGAAATAACTTCGGCTAAAAACTTGGCCTTTACTAAGAGTATGTATGTGTGTATGGATAGGTATATATATAAAGAAAGTGTATAATGTATCTATCAAATCTATATGGCCGTTATTTATTTTATGTTTATTTATATACAATGTTTAATATATATATATATAAAACCATTTATTATATTTATGTATATGTCCTATAAAAACTATTTATTTTATTAGTATATATTTTCCCTAACACTTAAATTCGAAAACTAACGTTACTAATTATAAACATCCCAAACGATTTTTATTAGTTCAAAGATCGTTATCATTCTAAAATAAACATATGAATTCTAATTGTTATGCTTCCTGACGGGGGTCTCTGACACCTTATAACTGTCGCATATCTCAATGACACACATCCTCGACTGTTATTAAAACTAGGTCAACATTCCAAACCACACCCTCTTTTATCGAAGTATGTAGATACGTATAAGTATATATATATTCGAATTTCAGTACATCTTACGAAGAATAAGTACCTTAACAAACGTCGACATTTAATTGAAAAATAACTATCATCTTTTGCGATGAACTATCATCTTTTGCGATGAACTATCATCTTTTGCGATGAACTATCATCTTTTAGAAATCACGTATTTGTAGTTTGCGTACATAAATATTTTTATAGCGCCATTTTCATGGAAAGATTCAATTCAAAGGCGCTCCACACCCGTTCGAACATATTGATGAATTCAACAGAACAAACAAAAACCCACATTATTAGAATTGTCAAAATAAGCATAATCATTCGTCGACAATACGTTTCCAAGTTATGTTATAAAATTAATTTTATCTTCGACTTAGGTTTTCAAGGTTCAGGCCTTGCAAATTTTGGGCTTTTTTTGAGTCCTACCTTTTCTCCAAACAAACAAAAATCAATCTACAGTTAAATTCAAACTACATGAGATAGCAGGGTCTCATTAAATCAACCTGTCAACCAAACCAAAAGTAATCTATTATATATATTGTATTATCACTTTTATGTATTTTGATATGTAATATATCTGAATATCTGGCACAGATTCACGACCTGTGTTGGAGATGTCAGATCCACAATTTTCTGGGAAAACTGGAGTATTGTGGATTATAAAAACTCGTATTGTTTACATATATTTATAATTTGTACCTATCGATTGGGCAGAAATAATTGCTGATTTAAGCGTGGTTATCTCTGAACTCTTGATGCGGGGGACGGCCTTTCAACCCGGACTTTGCAAAAATTCGCAAGTATCTAATGTTGTTTGACGAGGGGACGGAACCGGTTTGATCTCCTTTAAATGTAACTGTCTGGAGGACGGGAATTCGGAGGGTCTCGGACCCATGGATAAGGAAGGTGCTCTTTCCGTCGCGGTACAGGGGATGACCAATAGCGCACGAACTGAAAATTGAAGAGGTTACGTATACCGTTTGGTCAGGCTGTACGTCTGTGTGGGGAGAGTTACTGACCGGAAACGTGGTCATCTGAGTACTTTAGGGGTAGGTCTGGAGCCGAATTGCAGCAAAACAAACCATATTCGATCACTCGTCATAACAAAAGCTGTGAAAACTAAAACCTAACCATGTAATTTTCCCAAATTTAGGAGAGGATGGAGTTGGCGCCAAAACAAGTAAAACTGCACCTCTTACCCATGAAATTTATTGAAACTAACCCATGTAGAATAACACTTAGTACGATGAGGAAAGGCGATAATACTGTGATCATTACAATTATGTATACCAAATTTAAAATTGAAACTACGTCGTATTATATAGATCAGGAATAGTGCAATTAGTATAGCCCAGAAGCTAAGTTTTCCCATTAAAACTCACGATAGAAGAAAAAATAGAAAATTTAGGGGTAAAGTTAGGAAAATGCTAGTCTTCCTATAGGAAATTAACGTAGATTGCATAGTAGGATAATAATAGAGAGTTCAGAACATTAAAGTCTAAGATAGGAATGTTAGGAATATGAATTCTGTCAATGGTATGCGAGAGTCTGCCTACGCTACAAAGAATAGGGGTTACCACAAATAAGGCCTTGTTTTTCCAATAGTCTGAAACAAAAAACAACACAACGTAGACTCGCGAAAAGCTTGGCAAAATTGACCACATTGGAGTGCAAAATTTCCGTGAAAATCATGAAAATCGGAAACACTCGAATGTTAGCATAGGGCTAGACGTTACACGCTGGCCAAGGAGGAGAAAAACCTCAAATTGAAAGGAAAACTACAAAGAGTTTTCCGATCACATTAGTTAGGAAAATTTAAGGCAGCAGTAGAGGAGTCATCTTAAATCGGTGGCGCGCACGGAAGTCTATTGCTAAATTAAATCATAAACGAAGGAAGGACGGGCCATCACATCTTTAAAGGTCAGGGGGGGGGGACCATCTCAACTGTAACAACATCAACGATGTCTAAAGCCCAACCTACCCAGATTATTTAAAAAACCACTAAAACATTCAGTAAATAAATAAAAACACTTTTTTAATATTACGACAATTATCATGGTCTCTCAGTGCCAAGCGATTATACACCGTAATATGTTAGAATACCATACACGGAAAGCATCAAAATTTATTATATAATGGAGCAGCTTGCATTATATCGAATCAGTATGAGAATTGGCTTTGACGCGTAGGGACGTCGATTTTTTTCACAGAAAAATTTCGTAAACATTGTAGGCACATCAGAAAAAAGGTCATACTAACGGTAGGTCATTATGTTTTTATGCATCATTGCAGAAGCAAGTTGATTTTTTACGAAAGTCACCAGCTCGGCGTCTGGTTCCTATAGCCAGCGGTCTAGAATGTAACAGGGTTGACCTTCGCTATAATCTTTTTCCTACGGGCGATTTGTACGATATATTTTTGTCGGATACAGATTCCTTTCAGGTCGACTTTCTATATAGTTTTTGTATGGAAAATAGGACTTGTTCTATTTCTATTGCAAATTTTATTTTACACTTCGATATAAATATCTAAATACTGAAAAGTGTAGTAATGTTGTCGAGAATTTTTTTTATTTCTTTTTGGAGTAAATTGTTTTTGGAAGTGAAGCGAGGAATAAATTGTTTTTGAATATAAAAATTTATAGTGATATTTGGAAAACCATGTAAAAATTGGCGTGCCTCTTGATGCAATCACTACTAAAATTTGTAAATTTCTCAGTCGGTCAACTGCCATACTATGTGACGAATTGCCCTTCTCTCATTCGTCGATTTGGATTAAATCTGAATAACTTTAATTTGCACTAACACTTATTTTTAATTTGCCTTTTTTAGTAGATTTGATGATATTAGGATTTTCATTCCTAAAAAATATACATTTAAAAATAAATCATTGAAAAAATTGGCTTTCATTTTCTCAAAATACTAGAATAAGTTCGCTTTGGAAATATACGTGTGTATATATGTATGAAATCTTTGGCATGAAAATAATGATCGTGTAAAGCAAACATTTTCGAAGGTTTCCATGTTGGTATCGATATGGAAATAAGTATCGCGCAAAGTTAGCTCTAGTTTTGATGATCTAACCAATTCAAAGAAATAATTGTTGAAGGGTTTAAAAGCTCAATAGCTACATAAGGATTAATATATTCCAAGTTAAAGCAGATGGCGATTGTGGTACGTGTAAGAAAATTTTAGATACTCGACCTTATTCCAATATATAACAAGGTCTATGAATGTTCGTGATCGTTTTTATGTATATATTTTTTAAATTTTATTTTATTTATGGAGAAAATGCAGATACAGACTAATATCAAAACAATATAGAAATATCTGGAGAACTTGCCTGTATCCCAGCTATTTCTTACTGATTAATGTGATAAAGATAAATAAACAAAAGTAAAATAAAACATTTAAAATAATATTTAGACAAGTTATGGAATTTAAGATTTTATTACACAGAAAAAATTGAAAAAGTGCACAATTTCTAAATAGAGTAACAGAAGGTAAATAAACTTTATAAATAATACTTTCAAGAATTTAAAGCGAAAAAATAATGATTAAATTTTAAACATTGTTATACTAAGAAAACAATAAAAAAATTCATAATGTCCAAAGACTGTTCGTTGAAGTTTCTTTGTTTAATATTATTATACGAAAACAGCTTTGAATTCTCTCTTAAAAGCAGTACATGTATCAAAGAATATGTTGGAATCCATCAGTTTTATTATGATTTAATAACTCACACATTCTTCTGATTGGATCCCCGACGATATCCCCCGACACCAACATCTGTGCGCGTCCGGCTAATCTGGAATAAGTGGTTAGATCTAGTTCTGTGTGGTATTTTGAAGTTTATTAGTTGGAGTAAGGTAGGACCGTCGATAATGTTATTGCACACTTTATATAGTTCCATGAGATCAAGGTATTTTCGCCGGTTAGAGAGGGTGGAGACATTATAGATAGAGAGCATATGTACGTATCCCCGTTTAGGTGCGCTCATTCTGTAATTAAGGCAATGCAGAAATTTTCTTTGTATGCTTTCAATTTTGTCTTTGTTCATATATCTTAGACGCGATATTGTATAAAGGACGTCAATTAGCATCATAAGCGTCGCTTAGATTTCAACTGAATGTCAAACGAGGAAAAACGCCGGCTAAATAAACGGCATTGTTACGTGCTGTGAAGTGAAATATATTTTCGTTTTTTATATTTAAATCATTTTTGTATTGTTCACTGATTGCTGTTGCTTTA
This sequence comes from Halesus radiatus, assembly GCA_022606495.2. Lineage (NCBI taxonomy): Eukaryota > Metazoa > Arthropoda > Insecta > Trichoptera > Limnephilidae > Halesus > Halesus radiatus. The sequence continues at coordinate 13,296 of JAHDVE020008241.1, forward strand.
ATTTTTGTTGTTGAATCTCGTACTTTTTACATTATACTGATATTTGTTACCTTTTCATAAATACCATTTTATAAAGAATAATAATAAATAATATTGAAAATGACTGATATTTTATTTATCTTGCCAATATATTCACATGAAGTAGGTAGCAACATTATTATATTATTTAATTTTATATTAGGTTAGGTTATTTAGTGTAAACCTCATTTGAGGTAAACCTTTACAAAACTGCGTTATAAATAAAAATGATTGGTTTACTTCTAGAGCACCATTTTCGTGGGAAATTCACCTCAAGGGCGGTTAGTTATATAAATGAACTGCTGTTATTATTATTATTATGACACGTTAAAGAAGAACACAACGAGTCGTAAGCTATTACCTACCGTCTAGGTCTAGGAGTGTCTAGTTGACTGTGGGAAAATCACCTCAAGGGTGGTTAGTTATATAAATGAACTGCTGTTATTATTATTATGATGACACGTTAAAGAAGAACACAACGAGTCGTAAGCTATTACCTACCGTCTAGGTCTAGGAGTGTCTAGTTGATTGTATCGGATAATTTATCACACAAGTTTGTTCGAAATCTGGTAAAAATCATTAAGACTCCCTCTTTTATGATATTTCTGTCGAAATTTACTTACAACTGTGCATTCAACTTAAGAAACGTAGTTTACATGATGCGCGTTACCAAGCGTTTCATGTACAAACTTTTCCATTTTTGATTGTAGGGCGATTCATCGATTATGTTCGGTTAATAACGAACAAACATAAAACATGGTTATTTGGTCTTTTCTATCACTGGAGGGTACCACCTAACGCATTTCATCGCTGCTCGGGCGGCTGATACGATATCTTCTGCAATTCCCCGATGTTACTTACCTCATTCCTCCCACCCCCGAAATGTTATGCTAGTCCTCGGGAATTAGGCCATGTTACGGTCAAACAAAATAATCGGTGTTTGTAAACAAGCTGAACCTTTTTACTTTTTTGCTGTTTTATTTAAGGTAGCGGCATGGCTAGCTCGCCCCCCACCCCCCATCCCCCGTTATTTAGGTTTATTCCTCTTGCGTGTTAGGGCATCTCTATGTATGTTTTTTTTTTTAATGTGACACCTCACAAGATCGCCCCAGTAGGTACAGATCGCATAGAGGGACACTATATCGCTACCCGGTTGGGCAGCGTTGTGAGGAAAGTTAAGGAGGGGGCTATGGGAAGCGATTTGTTAATGTATTATTTGTTCTGTGATTACACCTCTTCCTGACATTCAACAAACGCTGGCGTCACACAGGAATCGGTTCTGTCTCCGACTGTGTTTTTGTTGCACATCAATGACCTTTTGTCGTGTTCGCCAATTTATTGTTACGCGCATAACAGTACAGTCCACAAGAGTTATATGTTTGACAAGCCTCCAAAGGGCACACAAACTCCAATGCCTCGAATGGCTTTGAAGCAGAGAAAGGTTACCTCTAGAGGGTTTACTCCGGGGTAAGAATAATCAAATTTAATGTTTCAAAGAATCTATCTATGTTTGATTACGTCTAAAACGGATTGAAATGCTATTCCAGTCTCGTTCAATGAAAGCTATCTTCCCAACAAGCCTTCCATTGATATGCTCGGTGTAACTCTAAATGACCAGTTCAGCCATGGGGCTCCATCGAATCCAGAGTCAAGTTAGCCTTTCAGAGGCTCGACCTTAATGTACAGAGCCCGCAGAGAATTATTGGATATTTTTTATGGGCACTTTTCGTCAAAAATCACCTCGTGGGCGTTATGCAAACATTACTTGCTAGGGTTTATCTTATTATGTAAGTAGGTTTCTGTAAGTAACGTACACAGAAACCTACTTACTTGGCAGGTCAATCCAAATTAACACGTTATATTATAATTTTTAAGCTTGGGAAGATCTGATTTTGCGTGCAAAGGACACACTATCGAATTACACCGCATGATATTGCAGTTACTAGCAAAATAAAGAAAAAAAGCGCCAGGCAATATTAGACAAATCTCCTCTCATTACTTTTGGATGTAATATCATTTCTAAAAGAGGCGTTTAACTTCTAAGTGTGAATCTAGACGCAGATTAATAAAACAGTTAGCGTTA
>JAHDVE020008242.1:0-100667 GCA_022606495.2 Halesus radiatus
CGAATATAAAATAATTAAAATCGAGGATTTAGTAGTAACGCCTCATTTCTCACGTGGATTTGTTTGTGTAAATATCACGATCATAATAAGGAACTCCAGTAAAATTATGATTTTTTTTTTATGAACAATCTCGTTCAAACTTAAATACCTGTATATTTAGTTTTTTTCTAAACTCAGTTTTCATAGTTAAAATAATTTTTAATGTTTCAATTTTTTTAGCTTTACCGTACATAATTGTATATTCAATTCATGGTAAACCATAACTAAACATAAAACATAAAACTATGTACCTTTTTAGAAACTTTAATTCAAAGAATAATAATAGTTTTGAGCATTAACATTATCATAATATCCGTATTAATAATTGATTTGCTCATGAATTCTGTAATCAATTTCACTAATAATAGTTTTTTTTACATTGAACAACGATCATAGAGCTAAAAGTCGTCCAAATTAAGTTTAAATTTCGCCAACTCTAAAAAAATACAAAACAAAATCGAAAAACAAAAATTTCCATACTTCTCCAAAAACGGAATGCGCATATGACGTCAGATGTTCCAAATGCAATGGTAGCAATATAACAGGAAGTTTTGCTGAGATGATTTTTTATTCACTTCTAAATAACGATTTATCAATTCTACGTATAATTAATTATATATAATGAAAGTTATATGTTCAGAATTGGTATTTGCTAATCTATATATATATATATATATATATAAATATATATTTTTAAAGCCATTATATTAAAAAATCGAAATCTTTGCACTATTTAAATACATTGGTTTTAGTATCCGTTAGTTTTAATAACAAAAAAATCATATTGAACAATAATTAAAAAACTATGGAACAAGTATTTTGATATCTTGTGTTCGTTTTTAGAGTCCCATAATACATGATGGAAATAATGTTAAAACCTGAAGACAATGGCGTCAATACCTTAAACATTTCATGAAAGTAGAGTTCAACGTTCCCGATTTCTTCTATAAAGTTATGTTTAAATACCTACACCTATCCATAGTTTGTCAATATAGTAAAGGACTTGTTAAAATTTCCACTTTATTTAAATACAATAAAATTCCTTCGTTATAAACAGCGCACCCCACCGTTGAATTTGGCAGCCGCCTTTGGTCTGAAGCCCAAAAATACCTTTAAAAGAAACGGGCGGTTGGTTTGATAGATTCCCATATCTTAACAAACGGATTGAAATCTTTAGAGCATAGGCGTCGGGTGGAAGTGCTGTCCTTGTTCTAGCGGTATTTCAATGGAAGATGCTCTAAAAAACTAGCGTCATTGATCCCTTCGGCACCGCTGAATAGTTGGGAAACACGCCAAACGCGCGCCCAATATTTGTTCAAGTTGACATTTGTAACATGAGAACGGACCGTTCTTAGAACTTGTTCTTGAGTTCAACAGCCCGGCTATATAATGATTTTCCGGCCCCTGTGTTTTACTTCGTCCCCAAAAAGACCCTCCATACAGCATCTTCAAAGATGACATAGGCCCCGAGGGAAAGTATTTTCCCCAGGAGTTTCTGTGTGGAGTTGATAAAAAAAAAATCTTTTTCAAATAATACTGACTAGTTTCATTATTAGGTACTATAACACTGCCACGGAATTAATGGACGCACATATTTATTTGTTAGTTAACCGTATATTAATGACATTTATTATTTAATATATTTATATGTGGAAATGAAACTTGTTGCCACAATAAAGTTATTTTAAAAATTGACAAAAGTGATTAAAACGAAGTAATTGTATCGTCATACAACAAAAACATAATGTTTTTCACTGAAGAGAATAATAGGTTTGCCTATTGCTCGAGGCCTGAGAATTTATTCAGTACCACTTTTTAACGTTATATGTAATTATTTTATAGTACAGGGCGGCTCCAACCCACATGCTTTATTTTGCAAAGTAATTAAAACAATCCTTTTAACGGTCAGTCTATAAAAACCCGTGATTACATTTATACATTGAGAGTGACCAGCTGCGACCGTTGGTACAAGGCGTGTTTGCTTTTGCATCTGGTTTAATACACAATTTTAATGCAGCGGAGCGGAGGGGATTTAATGCACCGCCAGACGCATTTTATGTTTTACGGTGAAAATACCACAATTTACACACTGAAAAATAAACCATGTTATTTTTTTAACGAGGTGGGTGATGCATTTTTTAATTCGATACTGAGTGAGTTCAAGCGGGGGAATAAACTAGTTATGCACATTGTGAGGTAAGCGTTAACTAGAAACGAGAGTACGATTGTAACGATTTAAGTACTTACCCCAGCGTTCTGATATTCGACACTTCAAATGATACAACACCATCCCTACGGACTAGATAATGTCCCGGTAGCTTCTTCACAAGATCGCGAGTCTCTATTTGACAGCGTTACAGGAAGGTGCCTTCTACGAACAGAGAGCAACATCTTCAAGACGATCGTTAGAATCTAGACAAGAGCCTTATGAGCTAGTATTTAGAATTTCCCAGTTTACCCGCTCTCTTAAAAACTTCATGTAATTGTTAGTTTAATGGTAATATGGCGTACTATTTAATTTATTGAGACGATGCATTCGTGTATGTAGATTCACAATTACTAATTACTAAAGATAATGTTGTCAAATCAGTCAAATCTGAGTGATTAACTAATTGTTAGAAAATTCATCTTTGAGGTTTGCTTGCTAAACTTGCTTGTTATTTATTTGTAAATCCCACTTAAAAAAACAATCAATGACACCTATATAAGCATAAGCTTTCGCAAGTTCAACATTTTCATATGTTCACAATGCAGGAATGCCATCGCGTAAACAATCTGAAGTATGTGTTTTTATTTCAGGTGTAAAATGTACCTTTGCATTTGGGGATCTTATGTACATCAATTTAGTTTTTTTTTGCATTTATAATGAATCCATAGTCATGAGACCATTTTAAAAGTTCAATGTAGTCTTTTTGTAAAAGGTCCATACATGTTTGCAAATCACTGCTAGAAATTACCGAAGCAGTATCATCCGCATACACAAAGTGCTTTACATGTCTAAACATGTATTTAATAAATGATACATAAATAATATACAAAATTGGACCTGATATAGAGCCTTTTAATAGTTTCAATTTCATGCATCGGTTGCTAATGTAATTTTCAAAGAGTTTTAGGTTAAAATATATATCACTCATCCTGATATTATCAATTCGTGGAGAAGAGCTTTTCATTTACCTAACAATATTTTCTATATCAGCCACTGTGGCTCTTGGTAGGTACATACTTTGAAGCATATCCTCCGGTTCAAACCCTGCTGTGTTGGAGTTGCACTTATGTAACATATGTTATGAAGCGAGTCCCTAACAAACTAAAATTGATAAACCGCGGACCAGGAATTAACCATAAATAAACATTAGTTGTCTATGATAAGTATTTCTCCGCTCCCTTTGGTAAAGGGAGGGAGGGGGGAAGCGACCACAGGGACAGTGGAGGATTCAGTCTTGCCTGGAGAGCCGACCTGTCCGCCGCCTTCGCACTGCTTCCAACAACAAGGGTTCCGTTCCAATTTACTTAGTTATTCATTTGTCTTTTGCTTTTAGATAAAACTGAAATCATTTAAACTCATTCAAATTCAGTCTATCTTTTAATAACCTGCAGTCGTTCACAGAAAGGTTAAAGCTTTTCCTAGAGCCATTAAATTCCGCTATACAATATACGCCTGCCTACCAGGTATATAGCAAAAGAGAGTTGTTTTTATTTTGAATTCCCTATTCCTGTTTATATGTATCTATTCATCTATCTATCTATCTATTTATATGTATTTGTTTTTATTAATGATAACTAAGCGGTAATTTCGAGAATCGCCCATCAACGAACTGACAACACGACTAAAAGACGGGTGTATTACATTCTCGTATACATCCCTCTACCCTGAGAAGAGCTAGTTTGGGGATATTTTATATATTAAATCTATTGGTGAACTTTACTAAGATTGCCAATACAAATGTGCTTACGTAACGGAACGAGAAGTTATGTACTGTGACACATATTGTAAACACTTTCAGAGAAATAATCAACAGAATCATTAGTTAAATATTCTTTTGTTCGATCTTTCATCAGATACTTAGAGACATTTTCGTCACAGTCCTTTTTACATTTCATTTAAAAAAAATTATTTCACTCCTCCCATGCAGTTTTTAAATTTATCGTTATAGTACATAGTTTTTAATTTAACTAAAAAATATTTAAAACATTTCTAAAACAGTTATATTCTTTGTCATAGTATTTGTTTGTCGGAGCATTTTTCCAACGTTTATATAAAAAGTATCTTTATTTAATCTTGTTCAATGCATCAGTAGATATGCAATCATTTTTGGCAAAAGGCCGCATTTAAGATTGTTTACTTATAACAATTGTGCTATTTTTATAAGTCATGAAAATAATTTTTAATTTTTAAATAAATAATAAAACAGTCTTTTACCTCTAGAAGTGATTTCCAATCATAATTAGGAATATTATTGTCGATATGTCGTTGTGATAGAATTGTTATGTTACGAGTTTTGTTATAGTTTGCCCGTTCTATAGAGTTGATCCGTCGTGAGGTGATCAGAAATATTATAACCACATGTACATGCGGAGATTGAACTCACGCCTGCGACTGCACCAACGGATTGCTTTCCATTTAACCTTACAAAAAAGTGGTCGATACAAGACCACATTATTTTCTGTTGAACGATCACTTCCCTAGTAGAGCCATCTATGCATTTGACTAAATAGTTATTTGCTAAGATATTTTCGTAATTTATTATGGTAGCATCATTTGTATTTAATAGATTTAAGATAATGTCGCCAAAAAAGATGACACTTTCATTTGAATTGATATTGTTATTAAACACAGAGCATATTTCTGACAAAAATGCTTGTTTGTTGAGATTCGGAGGTCGGTATAAAGCCAAAAGATTTAAAGTGTTATTATTTGGTAGTGTCAATATTCCAAAAACGTTCTCAAAATATTTAGTGTCTAGAAATATTTGCGAAGAGGAGAGATTATTTTTTACATATAACAAAATACCTCCTCTGGATTTATGACTTCTGCAATAGAGTGGTACGAATTATATCCAGGAATATCATAAAAACTCACAAGTTCAAACGAATTGCGGTTTCGCACAGCATAAATATGTCAATGTGATTAATACAGTTCTTAAAATAAACATGAAGGAGGTCCCAGTACTTGCATATTGTCCTAATATTTAGTTCTAAAAAAGTTAGGTTATTCGTTTCACCTTTCTTAGAAATCTGCATTTGAATCAATTCAATCAAATTATTTACTTTAGAAATAAATATACCTTTGTCATCATCAATCTGACTAAAAGACATTTTTTAACTGAAAATATCCACTTGAAACCTACCATAGATAAAGCAAAAATATTAATAATGAAAAAAATTAAAAAAAATAAATAAGAAAAATACAGTAATATTGACAGTGAGATAATATGCCAAAGTAAGTGTATGTATAAAAAACCAGTGTATGTAATTGTATGCGTAAAAAACAGTTATTTTGATGATGATATTCCAAAGGTGGATAAAGTGAAGCCATTTTAGTAATATAGTTAAACGTATACATTAAAAACTTGCATTTGTTTTATACCACGGTATGGTGAGCGTTCATATATCACGTAACCGCGAATTCTTCTTTGTCATAATCATTGAATATCCCTTTGAAGATTAAAGTTGTTTTTTTTTCGACAATTCTTTAGCATCGACATCCTTTATTTCCTTTGAAATCGCTAGTTTCAATTTTTCTGCATCCTCTTTTTTTGTGCATTCAATGATGATTCTATTTCTGGATTTTTTTTATACCTTCTACACATATTCCGAGTTTGCTAATCATTACATGTTTTTATATTCTTTTTAGTATTGCGTTTTATGGCGTGTTACATATTCCAGTCGGATGATAATGTTATGACATTGTCGAATGTATGTAAAAAAATGAATGAAGTGTTTTATTGATCGGTTTTGTTCGTGATTATATTCTAAAGGCAGGGCAAGCCTTTCATATTGAAGGACACTGCAAGCTCAATCGATTCATTTATTCAATAAGGATGAGGAAAATATCACATGTCCACACCTTGCAACTGGGGAATATCAATATATCGTACTGTATTTTTTTTTGTACAATGCCGAGGAAGATTTCTCCTGCTTCCTGTGTCAACTGTGGTTTGAAATTTGAATATCAATGAAATAAAATATAATGGTAATCAAAATATGGTGTTCGGCTATTCCTACAGATAAAACTCTACAATAAATTAAAAAAAGCAATATACTTTAAAAACAAAAAGAAAACAATTTTTTTTTTTTTTTTTAATTCACCACATGGATTCTTTTATATTATTTCATGTATATGTATATTAATACGAACTAAACTTATCCATTTTACTGTCCTAAAATGGGATTTGTTCCTAGTTGGACAGTCAAAGCCTTCTTAAATATTTTTTATAAAATAACATGTGTTTCAAATAAATATTATTATTATTATTATTAAAAACACAAATACAAAGAAAAAATATAAGCTCAATACTGCTCTAATTAAAAGTAAGACTAAAACAACAAATGTATTTTTCAATGAATTTTAAAAGAAACTTGTACTTATTAATTTTTTATGTTTAATTCGCAGAACTCCAAATAATTTCTAACTAAATTGGTTTTACCAGTAATAAATAATTATTTTAAACACCGTCTAAATTAAAAATGGGTGGGGGTAAATAAAATCATATAAGTCGCCAAAACGCCTTGAACGCCGAAACAGCTGGTACAATAATATGAACTAAAATACTTTCAGAATTTAATAATAACATTATTAAATTTGATTTAAAAGTAACCTGTACACCCATTTTTTCAGTTGGCCATGACAATCAGCAGAAGATGATAAAAAATGTGTAAAAAAACCTAAATATCTATCAAAAACTTCTTACGCTTTTTAAGGTCATTTTATAAATATTCTCCAGTCGTAAAAATTATAAATATTCTAATAAATGTAACATCAGTAGAAAAGGAGGATAAAATATCACCTGTAAAAATCATATCATCTTTAAGCTTAAATTTTCTAATAAAACTGTGTTTATCTGAAGCGACCTGCCAGGGAAGTATGTTTTTCTGTGTCTGTTTGTATATAATTAGATGGAGAATAAGAAGTAATATTTAACAGCGCCCTTGAGGTGATTTTTCACAAAAGCGCCGGTATACAAATCATCTAATTATTATTATTAATTCATACCCGAAACTAAAAAAATGACACCCGTCGTAACCTTGACCATAGAAGTACGCCACTGCTAATACAAATGAATACATAATGAAAAACAGTGTTTTTCATAAGAAAAACATTCACGAAACTGTCCTAATAGCTAGTCTAAAAAATATTATATCAAATTAAACAAAATTTACCCTGAAGCATAACCCCATAATGAAGTTACAAACATGTCTCCCAGTTTAAAATCCACGTGCAAACGATTTTCTCTCCTCTTTTAGACTTATAAATAGAGATATTTTGGCTTCTCGGGAGGTAGAATCACGTTTAAATATGGGCTACGAAATATTCAAACGCTCGCAGGAACATTCAAAGAGACTTGACGAGGAGGAATTGAGGCTTTTCAGAGACTGTTCTGTCGCGTCTCTTCCAGTGGAATTTACGTTTAAGCATAAATATACCCCGTTTACCAAAAACACAGTCGAGTTACGACGGAGTACAAACGGTCAAATAAATTCAAAGGAAATGTTGGTCACAGCGGTTGATTAAACGTACATTTTTTTAAAGCATAAAAGACCATATAATAAGTTGCCAAAGTATTATTTATTTATAATTTCTTCAAAAGATTGGTATTCACTTAGTAGGTAAATAATTAGTAAAAATGTTAAGAAAACAAAATCATAAAACATTAAATAACAAATTTATATTAGAAATTAAAAAAAATAAAATTTATTGCTGATATTAAAATGAAAATAAATTCAAGAGATAGCTAATACAAATCAAATATTATTAATTAAATTTAATTTACTATTAACGCTTTTTCTGAATTCTAAAATATCAAATTTATCTAATTGTAAACCAGTTGAATTTGTATGCAAAATTTTTAAATATTAAATGAAAAAACACAGTTTGTAAAACACCACTTTTATTGAATTAATAACGATCGCCTATCGGGGATCGTTATTAATCTATAATATATAATATTTAATATATAATGTCACACCACAAAGTGTTTGCTTCCTTCGAAAAAAATTTTAAACTTTTATTTACATCAAAATAATGATCTGTTTCTAAAATATGATTGGCAAAATCATTATAATTGTTATTATTTAATCACCTTAGGTATTCCTTCACTCTAATACTGAAATTTGTAGAAGTCTTTAATGAAGAAAGAATCACTTTCAAAACATGTCGATATGTGTACATTAATGAGGTAGTGAATACAAAGGAATTTTTAATTAATTTATTACTATTTATTTGATTGCACATCTGGCCTTTTACATGAATTTTAGAATAAAATATAAGGAACTATTTAAAATTATAAGTACATGGAGTAATGTAAAACAATATTTTTAAAACGTTTAACTAACTGTAACATAAAATAGAAAATTAAAACAATCATATAACACAAATCAGTCCCAGTCACAAAGCCCTGGTTTCATAAATACACTTGCATGCCAAAAAATATATTTCTTCCATAACTTAAATGAGACTAGGTCACACTTCTTGTCTTAGTCGTCTTGCCAGATTCCACATAGTCAGCTCGCCTTACTGTGATTGTGGGTCAGATGATACCCTGGACCATAATTTCCTTGAGTGTCCTATCAATGACTAATTTCGAAACTTTATGCATGAATTGGTAAAACTCAAAATTGAACTCCCTACCAATATTATATGCCGTCTAAGTCTCAACTCCCCATAAATGAACAATTTATTAGCAAAATATATTTATAAAAAATGGCATTAGAATTTAAGTAACCTATTTGCTTCAATTTTATTTGCCCAAATATTATATCCTGTTTAAAAGTAATTTTAAGAACCATCTGTAGTATTAAAATCTAAATGATTATACATGGCCAAGATCGCCCTTAATGGGTGAAAGCCAGAAAATAACACAAATAAAAAAAAACCCAAATCATTGATGCTACATTATTCATTAATAAATTGCAGGATTCATCGAAGTGCTGGTATAGATGACGCTTTTATTTATAAATGGAGTCAGTAAATATATCAACTACACCTCCAGACTAGTTGCCCAGATCATGCATACTCTTGGTTAGTGGGTCTGACTGATAGTTGGTTGTGTACGTGTTACAGAAAAATATTACATTTTGTCTTGTGTTACTCGTCGCTAAATATAATTTAATTGGCGATGATGGCATGGCTAACAAATAGGTGGTTAATGAGGATAAGATAACATTTACTACGTAGTAAAAAGCATTATATGAAAAGATTGTACTAGATGTTATATACAGAAAAAGTGTTACATTTAGTAGTGTGTTCCTCGTCGCTACATGTAATTTGATAGTGGTGACGAGGGCAGGGCTATCAGATAGGTGGTTAATGACTATATATCATTCAAGTAGATCTGAAATAATGCTAAATTTTACAGAATAAGATTTATTACGATTGCACTAGACGTGTGTTCTATACGCATATGAATGAAAACTGATGTCGATAATGCATATAGGACCTTTCGACTTTTAAACCCTAAGAATCCCAACGGAAATGGTTATCTTTTCATGAAAAAGTCATATTTGAATATGTTTGATAAATGTCACAAAAAATTTATGAAAAATGCTTACCTTGGGGGCACACGGATTCGCCCACAATACACTTCTTTCGGGTTGTCTCTTCAGTGGTTGCACACGTCAACGGCATGTTAGGTCGTTCTGCCTAACTATTTCAACACTTTCCTCGAAGATTATTTGAAAAAAAAAAGGTTTAGTAAACCATGCCTCATAAATAGAGACATGAAAATTTGGCGTTTGCGATTTTTTCGCGCGATATTCTGTTTTTTTTAAATAAGAAAGTAATATTGTGTGTTCTAAATATTTCTTCGTCTATGGTTTTGACAAGCTTGAATAGCCATAAATGGAATGGAGCTGACTTCGTGTCGAAAACGCCACACATTTTCAGTCCTTTTTCAGATACAAAAAAGTTTAAAATAAATTCTCCAAAAAAGACAACGTGCGTATTCGTATTTTAAAAAATGGACTACTTTTATTGAAAATATCAAAAAGGGAGAAAAATACCAACTTTGTAGCAAAATGTTAAAAAATAAAGACATTTTCCCAAAAACTAAATTTCACTAAAATAACGCGAATTTTTCAGGTTCCCACGCATAAGTGTCTCATTTTCCACTCCTGTTTGACAGGAGAGAATTACGTCAGACCTAGTTGTACGAGTATTATAAAGAATCATCAACGACCTAATTGACAGCTCTCCCATCCTCGCCACTATTAAATTAAACGAAGACAAACTGTAACATGTTTCTGCAACACTTAGACTATCAACTATCTCTCATTTATTAACCAATAGAAAGCATGATTTGGGCAACAGGTTTGGAGGTGTTGTTGATGTATTTGCTGACTCCATTTATACAGTAAAGCGTCATCTATACCGGTACTTTGATAAATTCTACAATATTTAATATGGTAGATTGGATAATGAAGCGATAGTGATTTGTGTTTTTGCATTGTTTTGTTTTTCTATTTTATGTCACTGTTAAACATTTGAAAAAGATTTTTCATTACTTTCAGGTCCATAATCTCCATACTTGTAATTTTTGATAGCTCTTTATAGTCCTTGTAAAAGGCCAGATGGGCGTATTATAGACTTAATAGTAAAACTTCACCCTCTAGAAAATGTAAAGAGATACACAATGGAAAATATTATAAACGTAATTAAATTAATCAAATTTTATTAGTGAATACAATTATCTCAACACAGGAAACGAGAAATCTTTTAAGGTTTCAATTGGAGAGACCCTTTGTTAACACATAAATTATTTTTCTCCATCAATCACTGGTTCCATTAACAAATTCACTGACCCTAAATCCCCAGAGGAAAATTCCACGACTGTTTTCTGAAAGCAATCGCGGAAATGGAAATAGAAACATGAGAAAAATACAACGCTGAAGTTATAAGCGGAAACTTTATACGAAGTGTATCGAATGCTTTTAATATACAATATTTACAAAAACCGTAATTAAATAAACTTAACATATTAATAGTCTTGATAAGTGTACAAAATATTTATTTATCATGAAAGCCCATACGGGCGAATATAATAAAGTAGCTGATGTGCATCCGGCTTTGCTCGGGATTTTTTTTGGAATAAAGTTATGAAGTTGTGAATTCTTGCTTGTCGTTTGGGTGCCATAATTGATTTGACAGCAAAAATAATGCCTCGTGACGACCATTACTGTCTCCAAACAAAGAAACATCAATTTTAATATCTTATTTCATTCCAAACATTTTTTTTAAAATATACAATTTTTTTTGTATAATTACTTACCTACTTTAATCAATTTTTGTTTATGTTTATAATTTGTCTATTCTTACATTATTGTGTTGTGTGTTTATAATTTGTCTATACCTGACATTATTATTTTTAAGTATTCTTTATATTCTTGATGAGGAAAGCATCGGTTTAGAAACATGTTGATATGGATATATCAATAATGTGGTGAATACAAACTATTTTTTAATTCCTTTATTAATAATGACGGGACGAAGTGAATACCCATCTTTTGAAAAAATTATATCTATATAGTTGTAGGTAGGGGTATGTATATTAAGGGTATGTTTAGTTCATCTCGGATCGACGAGCTTCTAATTCGATCCCATTTTTTAACTTCTCCCACTCTTAAAAATCTGATTTCGGCAGCTTGGACCCTGGAACGTGTTCTCTCGTTCATTGCTCGATATATATTTTTATTAATTTTTGGAAGTGATTTGAGAAATATGAATACAGGAAAGCAAATTAACATTAAATAATTCTGATCGCTTTATGTTATGGCATGATGGTATCCTTATGCTAATTACTATGTGAATTCGTAAAACGTGCTCCCATAAACATAGGAGAACCTCCGCATAAGTATTACGTCGCAGTCCGAAAGCATCGTGTTTTTAGGTGTACAAATTGTGATAGGATCGTTTTCTCATTATTGATTTATGCCCAAGGGCTGTTTCCACCCCCGCGCCACAAAGAAATAACCTGTGGCTATGCGAGTATATTACATGTGCGTCGGGGGTGCTCATCGAACCTAACCACAAATAGTACCCGCATCTACCTCCAAAACAACCCATGAATCAGTTCTGGGCGAGCGAACACAGACTGTCGGGGGGAGGTCGTAATATAGTAACTGGTTCAACTTTTAAGTTACCCTGTTACGACCCTTATTATTTGCTTAGTGAGAACCAGCACGGGGTGAGAAATATCGATATTTACTTGTTGAAGGCGGAACCTAACCCATATTGATTGGGGAAGGAATTTCAAATAGTACGAGAATGGTGAATTAGATGATTAAAAATCTGTTTACTTACGCATTTTGCAAAATATTCACTTTAATATATATTATTAGGGTTTGTAAAATGCAATATTTGTATACATTTCTTGTATTATTTACGCTTAAGGTGTCTGTTATTCAACCAGTATTTAAATATAGTTTTGCCAAAGATCATCGAGATTTTATACTTAATATTAAATTAAACTGTATTTCTGGCTATAAGGAACACGGGTAATTTTTTATTTTAATAAAGTTATGAAGTTGTGAATTCTTGCTTGTCGTTTGGAAGCCATAATTGATTCGACAGCGATCTACTGTCTCTAAACAAAGAAACGTAAAAAAAAAAAAATTAAAAAATTACTCTGTCTTCACCACTTTATTAATATCATACTCGTTTACACAGATATCAATATCATATACACAGATATCAATGTGTTCCGAAAGGGATACTTTTTTCATCAGGAAAATATAGAATATGTATTATATATATTCCTGATGAAGAAAGCATCGCTTTCAAAATATGTTGATATGTGTGTATATTAATAAAATGGTGAATACAAAGTAATTTTTTTAAATAATGATGCCACAAAGTGAATGCCAACATTTTGAAGAAATTATATAAAAAAAATATTAATTTGAAAATTTTATTTCATTCCAAAAATATATTTAAATAAAAAAATAATTAGTAGGTACATACTCTTATTTTCAATATTGAAAATATTCTAATCAAACAAACCTACTTCTTTTTAAAATGTAATCTGTGGCTAACCCGTGTGGTATATCTATGTCGAGTGATTTTTGAGAAAATCGAGGACAGACAGACAATAATTCTTTTTTATATGTAGAGTTTTGTTCAATAAAAACAGTATTGAAGTATTATTATCAAATAATCATTATAATGATAACTTTGCATAAAACGTGCATAAATTTGTTTGTTTAATTAAAGTCCGTACAATAATGAAACATATTTTATACTATGCTTTGTGCGATCGAAAAACAAAGTTTATTTTTCAAATTTGCCTAATGCCACATGAAACTGCCCGTAAAAGATATTTTACGGTGAAAATGTATTTTTTAAAGTACGGGCACCATATTTTTTCCACTCTAAAAGATTAAAAGGCAGGGAAGTATTTCAACTCATTAATGTTCGGGCTCATTTGCGTCTCAGATTCCAAAGCTGCCATGACGCTATATTTCTGAATTAACAATTTATTGATCTACATTCTTCTCCTTCTTCCAACCTTAAATAGGAGAAGTAAAAGATAAAAAAAGCTCACAGAAAATATCTTCTGCTATTGACTTGAATAGAAATGGGTTACGTGTAACTAATCTTAATATCTACAAAGGAATTTATAAAGAAAATTTATCATGTTAGTTGTAGGCCTTTTTAATAACCATCGCATCGAACTAACAGGATTAGTCTCTGCTAACTCTTCTTAGATCTTACGAGGGAATATTACCATTCCATACGTCACATTGTGCGTTACATATATTGTAAGTAATAAAGTCTATTATAATTGATTCATCTATAAATATAACTACTAAATCGACAGGCCCTCGTATCTAGGATGAACTAAGTATGTATGAAAAATGAGCTAATGATGAAAGTAAGTAAGTCTAAAGTCATGGTGTTAGAAAGAGAGAGTACGAAAACAGTGTGCGATATAGTTGTGAATTATGAATACTTGGAGCAGGTCGATGAGTTTGGTAAGTATAATGGAAAAAAAGTAGATGGAAAGATTGATAGGGATATTGAAAGAAGGGTGAATGCAGGAAACTCCATTAACGGTTGGCGCAAACAAAAAGTTGTTCAAAAGCTTGTTCGAAGCTAGCAGTCCACAGTGAAGTACTGATACCAACCCCGATATATGGCAGTGAAGCATGGAACTGGCAGAGGAAAGTAGACTGAATGGTGTAGAAATGAGATCCCTGAAACGAAAGTGTGGTAAAACCATGCATAATCGTGTGAAAAATGTTGAGATTCGTAAATAATGCAAGGCTGATGTAAGCGTAATGAGCAAGATTAAGAAAGGGACGCTTAGATGGTTCGGACATGTAGAGCGTATGAACGAAGGAAGGAGTGTAAGAAAAATATATGACGCGAATGTGAATGGAAGAAGAATCAACGATCAAGTGAATCAAATACTTGAGTCGGGCCATGTCAGAATTCGGAATAACAGAAGAGAATGCATGAGACGTTGTATGAATGTGAATGAAGCAACAAGTGTGTTCCAAGATCGAGTTGTTTGGCGGTCCGTCCTCTCCCGCGGAGAAACGGTGTGATGTTTGGTTAGTTAGTTAACTACTAAATCCAAACTTGACGCCATGTAAACCATTTTATTTTTATAATTATTCATTTTTTCAAGCATCTTTTTGTAACACATTAGGAGACATTACTATGTAAACATATAACCATGTAAACGCAATATGTACACTCCGCTTATCTACACAAGCATTGCTTCAAAGAGAAGTGTATTCAATTTCAATTCGACATAGCTCAAGCATTATAAAATAATATAATCCATAGAGGAAATAAGTAACTTTGTCTCCAGTTTCTTTAGGGGTCCAATTAGAAACGTTTTTATTAAGTGTAACTATGTTTAATTCCTAGAACACCATTAAATTTTTTATTTGATCTTAAGTAAATCAAATTTCACGATATCATTTTCAAATTGCTGAATTTTTCAAATATTTTATTGTACATTAACTTTATTGTAAAATTCTCGCAGAACTTAATAACGTTACTAAATTTGATTTAGTTTAATTAAAAAAAAAGGTTTTTATTTTCCCCCATTAAATCAATAGTAAAATGAAATTATATTTCTTCAATTTTCAATCAATACACGGCACATAAATCATAATTAAAATACTGATTAACTAATCGACCCTAAAAGCAGAAATTATCATCTAAATTCCAGAAAAAATTATTACCTTCTAGTTGATCTTTACCCGGGCTTGCTCGGATTTTTATTTATTTTTTTAATAAATTTATGAAGTTGTGAATTCTCGCTTATCGTTTGGGTGCAATCATTGATTTGATAGCGAAAGTAATGCCTTGTGACCGAAAAAATTATTTCGTTTAATTTTTTTATAAATATATCTAAATAATAAAGTTCTTAAGTAGGTATTTACTTGTGTTTTCCACTTCAAAAATATTCTACGCGAACAAACCTTCTTCATTTGAATATGTAATCTGTGGCTAACCGGAGTGGTATATCTATGGGCTAACCTCAATACAACATGGTGGGTTCAATGTTTTTCACACTAATTTTAAAACGTTATAGCAACAGTTTTAAATATCAATCATTTCGTCAGTCAAACTACTCTCTAAAACCTCCCGTCACTAATGAGAACAAACTGTGCTATTTCAAGCGAAATCTGTAGAGTAATTTTAGAGAAAATCGAGGACAGACAGACAGACAAACATTCACTTTTATATATTACCTATTAATTAATATTACAACCTATAGGGGGATTGGATTCAATTCATTTCAGTATAACGCAGAATTAAGATCTTGCTTTTTTATTTCACAAGAGATTCTATTATTGTTTTCATATACTTAGTTTTATAAAAATGCAATATATGTGAATTGCACTGTACTCCCGGGAGTTGATGCTGTATTTCTTTGCAGTTACCAGTGTCTATCCATTGTCATTTATTAATATCCGTATATGTTGTTCGCTTCACTGTATGCGTGAAGAGATTTCTGTCAATCCCCGAGCGATGTCCTGCCCAATGCCATTTCTGTTTTTATGGAAATTGTCTTTTTATTTTTTTACCGCTTTCTTCGAATTTGAATATTATTTTGCTTTTCAGAACAATACGAATCTTTTCAGTGTAAAGTTGTGATTATTCTGCGTGTTCTCAAGTTGTGCTACAGTTAAAATTCTAAGCTGTCATCTTCGCAACTTCCTCCCACCTTTTGCCGTCCCTCAGCGCCCCTTAATCCGCATGTCCCGTTTGTTTTACCCTTTTAAGATAAAAGAGGACAGGTGTGTTGAACACAACAAAAGGATAAAATATTACACACTCTTTGTGCGGGAAAATTGTGAAAACAACCAAAATGATTAAAAAACATATCAAAACCTCTCGAGTTGTAATAATACAATTCACGATGAAAGTAATTATATTTTAAAGTAACCACAAAATTTAGACTAAAGTTATATCTCGTTTAAAAACAGATAAAAGAGCATTTTATGGAATTGATTGGTAAAGCCGAATGCCATTCATGTGCTGTAGTTCTCTAGTAGATTTTTTTAATGATCATTTCCGTTTACTACCAATATGACCCTTGATATAATTGTCAAAGTAGTGTACGTTTCTTGCCGATGAATACTGGTGTTGGGTACAGTTAAATTACAGTTTCTAAGAATGAAAACTTAACAATAGGTATTTCTTTCTGGCCGGAATTCAGGTTCTTTACAAAGTCTTATTTCCACACAGTGCTGGCATTTTATAGAAATGAAACGTGTTTTCTCTGAATTTCTCACAACCACATCAGGGTGGATACCCAAAGCTTTAATTCTTTAGGAAGAAAATAAACTTTCTACGGAAATCGTTTAAACTATAGTGAATTGCGATGAATACCATATAACGAGTTTAAAGTGAATTCTTTATTGAAAGCGACTGCATTTTTCTATAAGCTCTAGAGCGAGCGTAAGATTCGTAATGGTTGGGAGTTTATTTTTCATAGTAACGTGTACATAAACGGTGAAGTAACTTTTCTGAATGTTGTTATTTCCGATGAATTGGTAAAAAAGCCAAGAGTATTTCTAGGCTTGTCTTCATTATCTTGTTTCCTGTCATATTTTATATTTGAAGAAATATAATAGTCGTGATTGATTCGAGGACATTTTTCCTGGACGAATTTGAGATTCGGACATTGAAAAATCGAAGCTATAGAAATGTACCTGTAAAGAGATTGACAAAGATACGAGAGGAAGATTTTAAAGAGCAGAGGAAAATGAAACCGGAATATTTAGACACATGTTACGGAGCAGTCGTATTCAAGGAGTGGAATGCCAATAAAAGGAGTGTAGGACATATAGTATTTTCTATGAGAATAGGCTTCCATAGGATATGATTATATGAGATATATCAGATAGTCGATATGTTTTGAAAAACTCTTTTGAATGGTTGAAGTCAGGGAAAAGTTAGACAGGTTAGTCGCCAACATTTTCTGCACAGTGAAAACTTTATGAAGACGAAGTACGTCTATTTATTTTGGAGCTATAATACAACGAAATGCCATTTAATAACCACTTTATGTTTTTGAACGAGCAGTGTTCGCGAGTGGTGCATGCGACGTATCGCCCCAACCCGAGCGCTGCTCGCGTGTTTCGACTTGTTTGCGTTACATAAGATAAAAAAAACGAACGAGCTCGCCAGTTGCCACTTCGCGCTCGTAGAGGTTTATGCAAATCGTTTCTTCTGTTTTAACTTATCATAGTTAGATTTGTTTTATTGTTTTTTTTTCATTATTATAGTAAGACTCGTTTTTCATACATAAAAAACTCTTTAAATTAAAAAAAAATAACTTGATGTTTTTAGTTCTATTTTTGTGAAAAAAAACCCAGAACATTTAGCGGTTTTAAGGGAAACCGGCGGTTAACAAATATGCCAGTGTTTGCAAAGTGTTTTATAAAACATTAAAAGCGTTTGTTTTCAATGAAAATACAAGGAGTAATTTAATTGTCTAAAAATAGATAGCATTTCGCGAAGAACATAAAGACAAGAGTTAATTTTCTATAACGATGTTGTTTCACATCTAATGCAGATAATGAATATTGAAATGAGGTATTCCAGGTGTTTCAAAACGTTCTACTACAGTTGTAGCAGACTCCCTTTGTCTTAGACTTCACTTGTTTGAGACGCGATGAAACAGAAATAGATTTTTTTCTTTCAACTGTTGAGTCGAGTACAGTTCCTTTGATGCCTCGAGTAAATGGTAAGTGATACCGAACCACGAAATACCTTAAAACTCTTCAAATTTCACACTATCAGAATTTATAAGTGTGTTTGAATGAATTCACGTTTGACGAGGGGAAAAGTCAACAGCCCTCGAAAGCTTGAAAACGATACAAATTGTATCAAATTTCAATGGAAAATTCAATACGGGTACAAATATTGAAAAAAAGATAAAGTAGTCTTATCATCTTTCGAGAGCGACCGGGATCATATTACTGAAGATCATTTTGACGAAGATGGAGGAGGAAATAATGGAAGGAAAATATCTGCGAGTCTTCCTGGGCTCTCGGGACGAATAATGTATTATTCATGTGTTTTACGGTAACTTTTTGAATTCAATGTTTTTCGTATCAATCAAAAGTGTACAACACTTAAAAGATTAAGCAGAAAAAAATACGCAGGTGATGGATCATACCTTACACAGATCACTTTGCATATTGTTTATACAGAAAAAAAAAAGAATTATCTGTCGATGAGATGTTGTAAAGATGGGGGAAAATAGTTTGTTTTTGAACTAACGAGTATTTTTGTATTTACAGCCCAATCATTTTAAGATGTTTTGCAGTCATTAACGAGTTTCATCACAACGTACACATACCGTTATACGTCTTTGTTCATTGCTTAATTTAATTACCAAAAATACCTAACTCTCCGAGAAACGTCATTCCTTTCTATTCAGAATTGCGAAAATACATTATGAAGAATTGTGTTTAATTTAAAGAAAGTACGGAGAGACCCGTCGATTATATATCATGAAGCTGTTAGGGGGGAGAGATTAATTTTATTTTTTCTTTATTCGTTTTAATATTAAAAATTACGTTTTTTTCGATCATGTGTTGTGGCGATCAGATTTTTGTACAGTACAATAAAAGAACATTATCTATTTTTAAAGGGAAAATAATTATTATGTACTTTTAAAATTTACATGGGTGTAGTATGATTTTTTTTAACCGTCCCATATGTTTTATAACATATTAAAATACTCTCAAACAGGAGAGAAAAAATAATTCCATTCCTTTACAAGTACAATTTTAAAAATAAATTTAATCAAAGTTTGTAAACCGCATTTATAAAAAAACAAAAGTCTGTATTTACGAAAAAAAAATTAAACTACGCCCTGTCCTTTTTTAAGATTGTTTTTTCTGGGCATTTTAAAGAAAAAACCTTGAAAGTATTTTTTGAGGATTATAACATTTTAAGATATTTTGTAAAAAAATACGTAGGTCGATCAGAAAAGGGTTTTTATTCTGATTTGATTTGGATAAATGCTAAGCTTATATAATAAAAAAAAGTAATACTGTTTTTTTTAAACATTATAATTATCGTATTACGTAATAATATTATCATTATTTATAATTAACAAATAATCCCTCTCCGACGGCCCCCTCCTCTTAATTTATTTATTCTAAATGAATCGTAACGCAATTTACTGTTTATAGTACGGACAGTGTAATATGGACTCGGTATTTACTGCCATAAAAGTACTTCTAAGTATCTTTTCCTTAGAGTAACAAAGATTTTTTTTCTAGCCACGAACAGCTCTACTGCAATTCGACACCGTCCCGCCCTTGAGCTTTAACGCACACAGCGACACGACACACTGAGCAAGTACAAATAATTATACATTCTCAAAATGCTCGAATATCTATCTATGCGCGGAAATACATAGATGGTACAGAGTGGATACTTTGTTGGCGCATGCGCATTAAGTCTCGACTTCCAATATCTTCGAGCACTGGATACGCTTTTGAGGAGAGCATCCAACGTAAAAAAACGAGTTTAATGCTTATGGGCATAATGCACAGAATTAGTACACACATTTGGAGTCGGGTGGATTGTTTTTAAAATGATTAACAATTGTTTGCGTGACATTTTGAACATGACATTAAGAAAAGAATAAGAAGGAGCGTCAAATCGAGCTTAAGTTTAAGTAAATGCAAACTAGGGTATCTACGTCGTGGATTTTTTTGTTTTACGACATTTAAGAAATTTTGGATCTGTAATGTTGCGGAGCGTAAATGATTTGTATAGCTAATTGGACAGACTATTTTTGTTAGTAATTTCTTTTTGTTCATGGGCTAGTTTATAGATTTGTATATTAAATTTGTTAGTAGGTATATACTTATTGTACAGCATCCCTTCTATAAAAAGGCACCGACCGCCATTGTTATATAGGTAATCCGTACCTAACAAAAGTTGTTTTTATTATACGCCTGCGATTAACGACTGCAAAATCGGGCCGACGATAGAAACACCACCTAGTCGCGAAAAGGTTACATTCGAAGCCTTGCATTATAGAACCCAGTTTCAGAATACCATGCAGGGCTTTTCTTTATACGACGCAAGAGTAAATGTCACGAAAGGTTTTATTGATTTTATTTTACTTAATTTATTTATTTACATATCCGAAACAACATGTGCCATTACCATAATGGTAAGAAAAGTGTAAATACAACAACAAAGAAACAGAAAATACAGGTTTAACTGGTATAAAATCGATATAATGTAATTGGAGTCTAGCATCTCTATAAAAAAATACTGTTATACCGTTTTCATATTTAAAAAAAATATTTTTTCAAAACTTGTGTACATTGATCACAACATGCATGCACCTACATTGTTTTATTATTGCGCTACATTTGTATGATGATTGTTATTTATTGTTGTATCATATAATATTGTTGAACTAAACTCCCGTTGACAAGTTACTTGCAGTGGCTTAGTGAGTACAATTTCCCATTGTATGTAATTAATATTATACAATAATTTATTTTTTTAAACTAGTGTAAAATAAACAAAGTATAAAAATGAATAAACATAATATTTCTTCCCATCATAGAAAATTTACAATATATCATGCAGTTACTATGGCACTAAATAATATCTAGATGATTTGTATAGAGCCGTTTTTGCGAAAAATCACCTCACGGGAGCTGTAGAAATATATTATTACTAACTATAGACAATCTATTAAAATAGCTTATGGCTAAGAGATTGCTTCCACCAGTTTATCGATTAATGATAGAAAACTATATGTAGAGCATGACAAACTAGAGAATGCGCTTGGCCGTTCATGTAATGCGCAGCTTTTCCGAAGTTTTTCGGAAATCCAGAATGGCGGATTGGTGATAATTTTTTCAGGTTGACACAGATTCCCACCAAAACGTGTTTCTGCAAATCAACCACCAGGCGAATTCTCTCGTTTGTCAGACTCTACAATTCATTTGACCAATGAACGTGATGCAGCGTTAAAATGTGGATGTTATTTATTATGCAGTTAATATACTGGACCACACTACAATAGTTAATGAGTTTTTCCTCTTAGGGGACGGTTTATTTAATTATTTACGTTTATTGTTAGGTTCTGAAATGATAATGTGTTTGGTTTCTACCTTAATTGCTATTTATCCAGTCCTCACCTTTCCAAACCAAGCACTACGTTTTTGAAAAATGGAATACAATGATTGTTTTTGAGTGCTCTCTTGTTCGCCGTAAGAAAAAATACTTTCGGGGAGAATGTTCATTGATGACATAATTCGGTTAGTGCTTGGTTATCATTGTCCTTTTAAACCTTTAATCCATCCCTTATTACAATCAACCAAAACCATAATTATTTTGTCGTCGTCGTTTACAGTCCACACAGTAGTTTTACATGTGGAACCCCACAATTTTTTGTGTGGATAGTAACATTTATTCTATAAATTGTAAATTCTGTAAATTGAAGTCATTATATTTTGCCTGATGGATATTAATTATTCCTGCCTTGACAGATTGCCTTTACAAGGACTTAAATATATGTAATGAGTATCAGAAATATTGAGTTGTAACGTTTTTTATTTTAATTAATCTCTCTTCAATTTACTGATAGGTATAATTTTTACGCTTTCCGGCAGCGCAATTTAATATTTAAATCTTCGGATATTGGTTCTATTTTTTGTTGTTGTTGATAATCTAATTGCATTTGTTATTCCTATTATGTTCGAAAAAATGTTTTGGTGTATATTGTTGTATTTATAAAAGTCAGTGTTCAATGTCAATATTGTTGATAACATATTATGTTGGATTATAGTACGTCCTCTTTAAGCGCCAGCGATCAGAAATTCAATGTACACACACCTGTATTACAAACTTCCCTTGAAAATTTCAATTATTCATGTGCTTTATAAAAGCAATGTTATTTT
Organism: Halesus radiatus; assembly: GCA_022606495.2. Taxonomy (NCBI): domain Eukaryota; kingdom Metazoa; phylum Arthropoda; class Insecta; order Trichoptera; family Limnephilidae; genus Halesus; species Halesus radiatus. The sequence goes on from JAHDVE020008242.1 coordinate 22,669, forward strand.
TTAAGATAATCTTTCTGAAAAAGTAATTAACAGAAATTGTTTTAGGAATGAAAAAATTACAGCTTTCCTTTAAATGCTACTTAAGTCAGTAATCTGGAGATATTTGGCCCTTTCTTAATATGTATTGTTTCATTAAATACTTTTAAAACGATCGCTAACGTCCTAAGCACTATTTATATTAGCTCTCTTCTGAATTCCGTTTAACTGTTTGCCAAATTAGCTCCTCTAATATTTTGGCTACACACTTATGAAAATTTATTTACCCTAAGGTTTATTATCATTGCTCTGTTATGGAGAAATTATGGACTTATTTTGTTCTCTGTCAAAGTTAAAATATGAAAATCTTGGCACTAACCTGAACTGATCTCTCGAGTTGAGCGTCTCCTGCTTGATGCTCAGTATGACCGGTCCCAGGTCCTCGTCATTGGTGAAGTAGTTCCAGTGCTCCGTGCCGTAGAAGTAGCGCTCGTAGGTCTCCTGCTCCACCGAGGTGAGCTCGAAGCCGGCCGAGGACTCCCACTGCTGCTCGATGGAGGTCTTTTGGCGCGGGGGGCTCTCGTCCTCCGTGTCCTCCTCGCAGAGGTCCGAGTCTCGGCGGCGCCCTGGACAAAGATGATATTTTATTGATGGAATCGAAGATATAAAGTAAATGGGACTGGATTCTACAGCAACGAAAACTTGATGTTAGAGGGCAAGTGTAGAAGTCATTATTTTATGTGAATGCCTCCACAAGATCCACTCCTGGTCTCGGCTGTTAGGAATCAGTGGGAGTATGGGTATTTTCAATGTTTTTTTTTTCACTGTCTACAACAAAATTAAGATAACGACGGCAATTTTATTTTATTTTTATGTTCACGAATACATTTTCTATAACGATTTAAAATCTGCAATTTTTGATTTGATATGCAACCAAAACGACATGTTCTTGAATATTGCGTTGTTGACGTCATGCTGACCAATGTCGGTGACAAACGTACTACCAGCCGACAGCGTTTTAATGACGCTGTAGGCAGTTCGAACCGTGTCGGAATGTGCGCTTTTAGATTGTTTTTAAAATCAATAATTAGGAATGAAAATACAAAAATTACAGTAATTTTTATTGCGATTATCAGATATAGAAATAATATACATTTTAAATCTTGCAGACGAGGTATATTGTGACGTTGAAGGGAGTGAGGAAGGAAAGGAGATGGGCTAGTGGAAGGTCAGGAAATACCTGGCAGGGTGATACTGAGAGTATCTATCGATTTCATTAAATAAACCGAGCAGTTACAATATGAAAAGTTGCCTTAAACCAACTTAAAACTTGTTAGTTTAAAAATATTAAATGCAGGTAAGCACAATTTTTGAGTGGCGGCACACCTCAAGTTAAGCCATACATTCGCAGGGATAAACATCCGCTGAGCGTGGAAATGTCAACGTAACATCCGCGTAGTTTCTGCTGGTCAGACGCACCCAAACAGGAGCGTCACGACTTTATTTATAAATGTATGATTATAAACCATATTTATTTACGCAGTTCAGGATGTTATATAAAACTCATTTCACCAAATAACAATAATAAATGCTATTAACATTTTAATCTCGATACTTTGATAAAATGCATGTCTACAAGCTAAGGGTGTGATTCGGTTTTCAAATTGAAGAAATAAATGATTATTTCTAATTTTGAAACCGTCAATTCATTTTGAACTCCATTTTAATATGAACATTTTGATTAAAAAACCAAATAATCAAAAAATTCAAGGTTCGTTTGTTTAATTTTTTCGTCACATCAAATCATCGATCAGCGCCACTGCATTTTTTTTACATCTGAAGGGTATCCGTTAAACGCTGATCTCGGACCGTTTCAGCTTTTGCTAAAATTGTGATCAACGGTCATGTTGTTATCAGTGGCGGTCGGTGACTTCTTGTAGAATGAATTTAATATACAAATATATAAAGTAGCCTATGAACAAGATGCAGTTAGTTACTCACAAAAAAAGGCTACATAAATCCTTTACCCACCCAACATCAATTTGTTTCTTGATGTTGTGTTCAAAATGGTATTCTTTTTTCAGCATTCAGAATATGTTTTTTTCCGCAAATGGCCGAGACATAAAACTTTTTCGCATTAAGATTCAATTATACAACCACACAATTCACTATTATCGTTTACAGCATTAGAACACGTCGGTGAAGAATCCATGTTATTTTCTGTATACATTTTTTCTTTAAGCAATGAATTAAATAGGTAATCCACACTGTACTGGAATTTGTGTGATAACCCGCAGAGATATACGAGAATTGAAAATGTATATGTATTTCAACTTACTCCATGCATCATTTCGTGTCTCTGAGAACGGGACGGTGTCGAACTGAGGTGTAGTGCTGTTTATGATACTTTATAATATTAAGGGTCCTAAATTAGATCGCTATGGCACACCAGAGTTTATGGAATATGCGCCGGAGTTTATGGCTAGAAAAAATACATCCGAAGCTCTTTGACTCTAGGAACACGAGGGATGAGGAGCATCCGAAGCATGTATGGAGGTACCGAGTCTGGATGTGTTGCTTGTCATTGATTTTGGGTAACTTATCGTTCGATCAGTTAAGATTAGTGAAAGCGGTCGTGCGGTTTGAACTCACCCCTATCTCTCCTGGGAGCGTCCATCTCCCTGCCGGACTCGTGCTCGGATTCGCTCTCGTCCCAGATGGTGTCGGTGGCGATCTTCTGCCTGGAACACTCGATCCAGTAGCCGGGGGTGGGGATGAGGTTGTGCGGGTACTCCTCGCAGAATTCATCTGAAACAAATACCGATATATGAACTACTGGAAACAATGCACAACAAACCTCTTGTGGTGGATGTGAATGACCTCTAACTTAGAGGCTTGGCGAGTTATCATATTAATAATATTGCTAGTGGCGGAATGAAAATATTCGGGTTCGTAATAAGATCAACTTACACATTCAGCAATTAAGTCACAATCACAATATTATATTGTGCATCTGTGCAGAGCCGCCGAGAACACAATTTCCCAGTATGTTCTCCATATCATAATAATCATTCGCTGTCTTTCGAAAGAGTGCAACGAGTATACGATATGTTAACTATAAAATAGGAATACCCACAGAGGTGTAAAATTGTTATTTTTTTTTTAAATCAAAGAAAACTAGTACATTTATCCCAAAAACGAGTATTTAAAAAGTAAATTAAAAATCATGATCGCCTTTACTCAGTGACTATTGGGCCTATTTTGTTTTTTCTTTTTAAGAAAAATTCCTTATCCTTTTTCCAAAGGCTTAAAGAAATTTTATAATCAACGTATTTAATGAAGTTCTTAGTATAATAGTTTGTCTATGTGTACTGGAATATTATATATTTTTTAAATGTTTGTATGTGGACATTGACTTCAAATAAAGAAAGAAATAAATAAACACAATTCAGCATTGTAAGATTAGAAATAATAAAAAGAGGCTCTCAAACAATTAGATTTCTTTCGAACACCCCCAACAGACTCATTAGTATTTCATAAGTAATCATCACTAGAGGATGGAAATAATTAATATATCCGACCAAAAATTCCTTTAACAAAATCATCAACAACATTGTCTATAATGATTTGTTCTACTCACCCCGTTCATTTTGGATATAAGTAAGAGAAATAATGACCGAAGAAGACGATTGGCTAACTGAATAGATCTCTAGGAGGCTAACTTCAGTCTTCGTTCGACAGCACCACGGCACAACGACCATTTCGAAGCAACCATGGACATATAATAGAAGACTTTCTTATCAGTATGTAGTATTCCGGTTATAGTTCGGTTGCTTATCTTAAATTCATTATTTTACATAACGTGGAGGTGCCCATCTAAATCTAGAGATGTTCTTTAATTTTAAAGTCACATTAGATATTTTTTAACCAGCCAGATTATTGTTCAGCCCTCATATTGATAATTAACAATTTTTCTTGGAGATTGGTACACCCCTGTAAATATTATATTTTACTAAGAGTTTTAAATATTGTTAATCTAACTTCCGTTACCCAATCATACTCGATACAATAAAACATTGCTTTACTGAATCACTCATGGATTTAAATCAAACCTAGTAAAACGCACTGTTACACATTGACAATTATTACTACCTTCCAGAAAACATTAATCACCACTGTCCAATACGAGACATACGCTTAAATCAACTATTTCACATCCCCCACTCAAAAGTTAACTACACAGAACACTTTTTTTAGAAGAACATGTACAAAATAAAACAATATCCTGTCAGACACTGATGTATTACATTTATCCTCAGGACAATTTAGTGAATTAATAACGGAAAAAAACATCTCAAGGTTACTTATCTACTTTTGCTGAGCGTTATATTGTTAGATTTAACGTTATCTATGTATATACTTTAACTTGTTTTATTTAGTGATTCTTAGAAACTATATCCTTTAGTATCATATATTATCGACACCTTAGTTCAATAGGGAACTAACTCAAAATACCTCATTTTGAGAAAATTGGATTTGAAAATTTTTCATAAAGACATCGCTCCGATGTAAAGTTATTTTGTCAACCTATAACATAACAATAGATGCAACATGTAAGTAATTTATCAACCTATCATATCATAGGTGTAAATGGCTACATTTATTAATTTACAAACGGAAAATTTGACATGTTTCCCCCATGGAACTAAGAATGTGCTGATTTCATAATGATTCCATAAAGAATTATCTGACTACATAATTAAGACGAATCAGACAATTTTTTTATTGAAATAATAAAGGGAGAGTTTCTTTATCACGTTTCATCATTAACTCGAAACCCAGAAATTTTGAGTTATTTATCTATTGAACTAAGGCAGTGGTCGGCAAAGTGCGGCTCCCGAGCCGCATGCGGCTCTCTGACCCCTTAAGTGCGGCTCTGGCACATCAAAAAATCCACGAGCAGGAGCAACAGTCTCGTCGACAGTGGTCGGAGCTTATCGTGTCTGTAAATCGCGGGCGCCTACCAAATGTACCTCCCCGAAGAATAAAGTTGACTTATTCTCCATTCAGCTGCACATCCAATAGGTATTTTTGTCATAGATTTGTTTCACTTTCCGAGCCTGCTGAAGCATCGACAAGAAAATAATTCCTCCACTGACAAACACTATTTCATAACAACCATTTTAAATATGGGGGAAGCATTTCTCAGCAGGTTTCAGGAATTTAAAAACTGTAGAGCGACCTTAGCATGTGTTAAAAACACTCTTAATGCTACGATAACAGATTTTCTCCTTTTGGCATTGACATTGGTAACTTTGAAATACAATTGCTGGATTTAAAAAAAAAATGGAATAATGGAGCTCTAAATTTGAACGTCTTTATGTTGATTTGGAAATACTGGAGAGGGAACAAATGTGAACTTAGTTCACATCACAAGTGGTCTGCTTTGAAAGACCCGGAGAAGACATGATCATGTTCAACCATTGAAATAGTATGACTCTTATGATCAGCTGAAAAAACTCTCTTTTGCTCTTCTTTTCCTTTTTGGTTCTACATATTCATGCGAACAATCTTTTTCAAGCATGAATTTTATCAAGAGTAAACTGAGAAGTCGTCTTATTTATGAGAACCCGGAATCGTGCCTAAAATTAAAAACAACAATACACAAACCTGACATACTCAAACTTTCCAAGGAGATGCAAGAAAATTGTTCGTATTAAGTGTTTCCCAGTCATTGTCTTGATTTAAATTTATTTAAAACTTACATTCATACTATTTTTTATGAATAAATATAATCATTATCGAGTACGAAATCAAGGTTTAATCAGTGTACCCGTAGGTCTAGAATTATAATAAAGGTTTACTAAATTAATAAACAGATTTGGCTCTCAAAACTTTTTTTAATCGTTGTAATGTACGTATTTGGCTTTTTGGCGAAAAAGTTTGTCGACCACTGAACTAAGGTATCGTTATGTACTTTTTCAATCTCACTGCGACAGATTTGTATTTTTTCCTTTCCATTTTATCATTTATAAATGTTTTTTTTATATCTATATAGCGGAAACTTTACCTGTTAATACAAGAATTATATCAAATAACCAAAATTTATATCATATTACCAAAATTTATATCATATAACCGGATGTTTTTTTTAAAGGAAATAACAGTAATAAAATAAAAAGTTGGATGTCGATGACGTAATTAAAAACTCCAGAAGATAGGGCGGGCCGATGTTGAAATGCGAATTTCTTAAAAAAAATACCTATTTCCCGGAGGTTCCAGGAGGAAACTCTATTTAAAAGAATTATGAGAAGAATAAAGTTAAGTCGTAAAGTGACCACGTCAACATTATTTAAGTAAATCTCATAACCATCCATTAATAATATTAAATATAAAAAAGGATTTCGTGTTTTTATTTTTTTATTGTGTTCAAGTTAAATTTGTAGAACCCTTTTTTATTTTAAGTTTCATTATTATTAAATTTAAAAAAAAATGCTTATAAAAAGTTCTGAGATATAATTATCATCACGCGTGACAGCCGTTTGAATTTTTTTATTAGCAAACCGATTGAATAATATTTTCAATAAATGCATAATTGTTTTCTGACGTAGTTATTAATAAAATCAGTAAGAAATTCTTTGTTTACATCACTGTTTGATATATGAATATCAATATGTTTCGGAAGCGAAATCCAATCATTTACTGTTAATTTTTGTTTTTGTTTGTAATTTTTTACATTATTATTTGTCCATACTTGTCATTATTTTTTTAGTATATTGTGTATCCTGATGAGGGAAGCTTCGCTTCTGAAACATATTGATATTTATATATTAAACAGTGGTGAAAATAAATAATTTATTGTTAATTTTATGAATAATAAGAGATATTACTATATTATTATAAAATCTCCTTGATAGCTGCGGGTATCTTTAAAATTATTTAAGTGTTACTATTATATTAAGTTTATCCTCGCTGTAACAAAACTGTACTACTGTTTTTATTTTTATTTATTTCTCACATTGTTTAATACTTGTTGATATTTTAATATTCTCATAATAGTATTTAAATCGATATAATGTAATTGGAGTCTAGTATCTCTGCAAAAAAAACTGTTATGCTGTTTTCATGTTTAAAAAATATATTTTTTCCAATTTGTGTACATTAATTACAAGATGAATTCAACAATTTTGTTCTAATTTTAATCTACATTTGTATGATGATTAATATTATAACATTAAAAAAATTAAATAATATGTATCGAGTTGGAAGGTAATGGAACCGAATAATACGCCTACAAATAAATAATAACAAACGTATTTTCAAAACAGCTTGGCGCAGGAAAGTTTAACCGTCGTTCAGCGGTCGGCAGCATATGGGTTCGTATTTTGGATTTTAAGGCAACTACTTTATTTATATGTAGTATTGTTATTTTGTACACGTACAACAAGTATAATACAAATTATATGCCTAGTTGAGAAACTCACTCGCTCAACTTTTAAACTCCATTGAAAAAACTGATTTCTTTTATTGTAGAAATAAAACAGTACATTTGTTACAGCGAAAAACAATTTCCGTGAAATAATAATACGTTTCCTTTTAATTTCTGATTTATACTTGTATTTACCGGGTGACATGCGTACTGTATAAGTGTGCGTATGTGTGAATGTGTTTGTAGCTGTGAGAAGTGGTGATCTACAAATTATAGAACTGATGTATGCGCATTGAGCAGTTTGCATAATTGCCAAGATGCTCCTTTTAAATGTGGCCAGTGAATTCGAAAAAAGTATAAATGTTTGAATTGTTTAGGTTAATATTATTGAATGCATGAAGAGCACGGTTAATTCGTGAATTTGCAGCTGCATTTGTTTTGTAAATATGCATGTGGAATAGTGCTGTATGGCGGGTATGTCTCAGAGGTATGTTGAAATTAATTAATGACATACGCTCGGTAGAGTCTATATATTATTTAGAATTCTATATAGAAATGTTAAATCAGCTACTGTTCACCTTTGTTGCAAAGATTGAAAGATAGATTGAATGTTATTGTTGAATTTGTAGGTGATATATTTTATAAATTTCTTTTGAATACGTTCTAAAATACCAATGTACACTTTACATTGAGGATTTCAAATTGGTGAGGCATATTCTAGTGGATTCCTTACTAGTGAAAAATATAACATTTTGATTGTTTGCGGGTTCCTGAACACTTTGCTTATGTTATGTATTCGTAAAACAAAACCGACCATTTTGTATGATCTGTGAACGATTGAATCAGTGTGCTTATTAAATATAAGTTTGCTATGTAGGAAAACGCCAATATCTTTATATTCTGTTTAAGAGATGACAGGTTCTTTGTGGAGTGAATAAGAAAACTTAATTATATTTTTATTTTATAAACAATAATTATTAGCCTGAAACACTCATCCAAATTGAAAAAAACCTTTCCGAGCAAAGATAAATGTCGCCGACAGGACTCGAACCTGCACCCTTCTGATGTCCGGTCGATGCTCTACCGTTGAGCTACGTCGGCTTATCGCAAACCCGCCAAGTTAATAGAGCATCTGACCGGACATCAGAAGGGTGCAGGTTCGAGTCCTGTCGGCGACATTTATCTTTGCTTGGAAAGGTTTTTTTTTTTTTCAATTTGGATGAGTGTTTCAGGCTAATAATTATTGTTTATAAAATAAAAATAATTGTTACCCTTTGCGCTATGCACAAAAATCTTGTCTTAAGTTTTTAAGAACTTTAGTTTATCAATTACTTAATTATATGTTTATTTTTGATAAATCTCATAGTGTGACATTTAGAAAAGTTGATATTTAAAAAGTTAATAATGGTGTAAGACATACAAATAAAAGTTGGTAAGTTAGACTAATACTGAAATCCTTTGCATAGCACAAACTATTCTAAACAAAATACTTCGTATTAATTTCATTAAAATATAATTTGATTAATAAATATTCTAGCTTGCGATACGCCCGCAATCAAAAAGGACTTTGACTTGGCTACTTTTCATTATATGCTCCATGTATTTTTATTAAAAAATAAATAAATTGAATACAATTTAATTCAATTTACAATACTACATGTCTCTTTTAAGCAATGATTGTATGGAGAAGTGGAGAGTACATATTGCGTTTACATGGTTATATGTTAACAGAGTAGTATATCCTAAAGTGTTACAAGAAGATTTGTGAAATAATGAATAATAATAATTAAAATAAAATGGTTTACATGATAATATTACAAAGTTGATGGTTAACTTAATATATAAAATAGAATACATAGCGTCGAGTTTTGATTCGGTAGTTGTAATAATAACATTGAGGTGATTTTCTCACGAAAACGGCGCTATAGAAATAATCCATTTATTATTATTATTATAACATAATACGAGTATGTATAAGTACAATGTGGCGTAGGGTATTCAAAGTGCGGCATAACGGTACAATCTTGTGGTATATGTGTGGAAATACATTGCGACTGTACTGAAAAGTTTAATGTGTAAAGCCTTAATTGGGTGTAAATAATTAAATAAATAAATAAAATGTGTGCGTGTATTGTTTTTAGTTTTGATTGATTTTCGGGGACTTTTAAGTTTATTATGAAGTGTTTTTTAATCGCATTTGATAGTGCGTTAGTATCTTTTATTTTTCTAATGTCTTCAGGTAGTTTTTTAATGTAATTTTTTTTATTCCATGGTGTGTGTAATGATGTGCAAATGAAGAGTTGATTTTACACAGCGAGAATACCGATTTAAATCGAGAATGAATTGAAATTTTAGTACTTGAAGCAATGCATTTTTTTTAATAAATATGCCACTGCAAATACGTACTTTAATTTTTTCAAATAATTTAGATACAATTTAGAAAAAAATGCTCTAATGGAAGTCACACTAATACAGTGCTACCTACTTCTCGATGATACGGACAAAAATGACATCAAATACGATATAAATGACTATATCATCACCACTGATGATACACAAACCAATTATTCTCTTGATAATGACCAAGTGTGCGATTGATTGCAATTAGACGATATAATTAAATCCGCCACTTATTTATTTAAATGTTATATATAGTCGTATATGAACATTTGTTATCGGTTGACGTTTTGCCCACCTCATGAAACAGCTGTGTTGAGATTGAAATTGAGAGGCAATTTACAGGGGTGGTTGTTCAGCTTGGGTATTTCGATGGCAAATAGATTTATAGATTAGTACTTTTTTTTACATGAATACCGCACAAGAGTCTCAACCGTCTGGAGCCAGTGATACTATGGCATCCCCAATTGGGAAATGTTGTGAGGCTGATGGTATTGGGAAGGGGAAGGTGAAGGGAAGAGGAAGGTGGGGAAATACCTGTCTATTAAGATCTGGTCACAAACACGGCTAAAAGCCATTTCAAGTAATGTTTCAATTCTGAATGGTGGCGTTTCACCAGGGTGATACTGAGAGTATCTTCCACTCTGAACGTGCGCAAATATACTATACATTATTTTTAATTAATCAATTGTAAAACAATTATTACAACTATTTAATAATTTTATTCAAAAGTTTACTTATTTAAAGACACAAAGAAATTTACAAGCTGACAGGTTTATTGGAGGTGATCAATGATCTTACTTTTAAAGGAATTTTTGTTTTGCGTATTTCTGATGTCACTAGGTAGAGGAATTGAATAGCTTAATAGCATTTTATTTAAAACTTCTTTGTCCATAAGAGGTTTTACAAAATGGAATAATATAAGATTTTACATGTGATTGTATTTTTGAAATTGATGCAGCAGACTATTTTTTAATGTGTTTTTTCAAGTTGGTAACATTTAATAATAAAGTTTTATTATCTTTTTTTTTGTAACAAAATAACAAAAAATGATATCCGCATTGGGATTTCTCGTGCTTAGGATTTCATTTACAAATTATGAAATTACATTGTATTAAATTGATGTGCTGACGATATATTTTTAATAATTCGAAGGTGAGGTGTTTTAAGTGCAATTCAGTGGTTTCGGTATTGGTCTGTATTTGGTGTTAATATATTTTCTATTTCAGATCTCCCTATCTAACGTATCCAGTGTATTATTTGATTTTCAAATTTATTATGGCTTTTGAAGGATAGTGGGATTTTGTTGTAAAGTTTAGTACCATCGTTGTGTTTTTGCACAAATGTTGTGTTTGTGGTTCCTTGTTGTATGTGTTTTTGGTTCTGTGATCTACTGTTTCTAACATGTGTGATTGTTGTTATTTATTATTTTTTATATTTATGAATGTAAAGTACTATTGTTTCTTAAAAATAAAATCAGTACCCGTCTTTAATGGATCTTTAAGAATAACTTTCACGATTAGTTTCTGGATCTTTGCAATTGATGGATAATCGAGAAAACAACTGAACCCTACAAAACAGACACTCTTCAGTAACTTTTTTTTTAAATCTGTTTAGCAGATATTCACAATTTTCATAAAAATATTTTTTCTCATGGACGAGATAACCGCTTACCGCAGACCTGTGCACACTGCTATTATGCGTTCTAAATTACATACATTCAAAATCGGTGCAAACCTAATGAATAACTATAACGAACTAAACAACTGAATCCTACAGCATTTGTTATTTTCCACAAATATTATATAAAGGGGATATTAAATGCCTTCGTGATATTCTTAAAAAAACATTATATAATGGGAAGACTAAATGCCTTTTGTGACATTCTTAAAAAAACATTATATAATGGGGAGATTAAATGCCTTTGTGGCATTCCCAAAAAAACATTATATAAAGGGGAGATTAAATGCCTTCGTGATATTCTTAAAAAAACATTGTATAATGGGGAGACTAAATGCCTTTTGTGACATTCCTAAAAAAAGATTATATAATTGGGAGATTAAATGCCTTTGTAATATTCTTAAAAAACCATTATATAAAGGGGAGACTAAATGCCTTTTGTGACATTCCTAAAAAAAACATTATATAATGGGGAGATTAAATGCCTTTGTGTTATTCTTAAAAAAACATTATATAATGGGGAGATTAAATGCCTTTGTGGCATTCCCAAAAAAACATTATATAAAGGGGAGATGAAATGCTTTTGTAGCATTCTTAAAAAAACATTTACTGATTTATCTTACTTTTTCTTTAAAAGAGCTGTTAAAAATAATAAGACTATCTTTAAGGCAATATATTCACGTTTTCCGCCATTGAATATCTGTTCCGAATAAATTTCGTCTCTGGTTGTATAATTTTCTGGCTCATAAATAATTCAGTTGTATCCACACACGTGGGGTTGGCTGTTCGCTGGTCGGGAGGGTCAGGAGACCGATCCCGCCAACAGAACACCGAACCATGACATAACTCGTTTCACCGTCAACCCAAATACGCGTATATAAGAATCTGAAAAGATTCACTCGAAGGGAAAACAGATGTCGAGGCTGAATCTATAAAGATCAGTGTAGTAAGTCCACAGAGGCTATTTTATTTCTTATTTTCTTGAGGCTCGCACAGTTTTACGTCCTCCATAGACCGTTTTTACTTCCCTAAAAAAGTTAGAGTTAAAATTGGATTTCTTGTACTCGTATGTGTTTAGTAGAATTGTATCCTTAATAGGTTGTAGATGCTTTTTGTTGGAAAAAACAGAAACATTGTTTCTTTCTATCTTTAAAATCAATATTCTCGTTCCAGTAAGTGTGTAGATCGATTTTTTTTAAAGCTCCATTGTTTATCCTCAAGAAATCATATTTCTTGGAGATATTTTAGTCACTATTGCTAAACCAGATCGTTGTTGATTATAAACGGAAGTAATAAAATAAAATTATGATTAACACATTTAATTATTTTGTTGTGTTCAACTTTAACTTATAGAATTCTATTTTTATTTAAAGTTTTTAATACGCATGACAGTAAGTATAGTTTTCAGTCCGCCTTCCGAAGGCATTATCAAACTGTGGAGAATCCACTTACAGACGATCTATTTATATTATGTAGGTAGTTATGAACATCAGGATGTCTTCATTTTTATTACCAAAGCTCTTATTAATTTCCGAGTAAATTGACGGTTATTTTAATGGTTTTATTACACTGCAAAGTATCCCTATCACAAAGGTTGTTTTTAGTAAGTTTTTGAAATTGTATGTTTTATGTGTATTAACTGAGTTTTTGTAAATGCATTTTTAACCTGTAATAACCCATACTGTAACAAAAACAAAACATATATTTCTCTTCAAATTCTGCCTAATTCTTAAAATTCTACCCAATTTATATAGCAATACAAAAACATTAAAACAAAACTAATCAATGTCAATCAATACTTGTACCACATTTAACATATCCACGTGAACATCTCAGCACAGGTTCTCCTAGTGAGGTGGTCACGACACATATAACACTCCATTCACAGTATCATCTCTTCAAACTTACCATACACTCCACATTATAAAATACCATAGAAAGCACCTTTATTATAATAATATTGATCGTTTTAATTCCATTGCCAATGAAATTAATGTTATCATTAAACGCATATTTTAAAAATGAAATTTAAATATTTTATGTAAAGCATAATACATTTTCTAAGCTTTCAAAAGGTAGTCAAATAAAAGAAATTCTTCAAATAATGAATAAAACATTTTAAAAGTGTGAACCGTAACCTATTTTCATTGTCAAACGTTTCTGTAAAACGTGATAAATTGGGCTATATTTTAAAAACTTTACCCGGTGAAAGACAAAAATGTAAAGTATCAAAACCTGTTCTTAGATTACTGCAATATAAAGCAAAACTAGAGTAAGGTTATATTCTCAGAAAATGAATATAAAATGATGTTTTACGCAGGGCTGGATCTATTCGAAGGCTTTCAGAGATCAGTTAGGAAACTTCATTTTTCTGGTGGGCACGAGTGATGGAAATTGCACGGGTGTAATAAGCCAGTGAAGCTTTTGCTCAGAACCTCCAAAGCTTTCCGCTAGTTTTACGATTCAGACGATGAACTCCGAGTCGAGATAAGTTAGAAATTTAAACTTAAACGAATACGCAAATCGGATTTGGTTACAAGATATGTGAGCAGGTGAAATGGAGTATTTATTACCCACAAGTTTATAGCTGGCAGTGAATTTTTGGAATAAATTCGTACTCGTACAGTTAAATTCGTCGATAAATTCAATACCACAGGAACTAAGCCAGCGTTTCTCATCGTCTGAAAACTATAATAAATTTTAAATTTATGCACACTTTAGATCAGATCTATTCACATCCACCAACACCGCGCAGTGCAGAACAGTACAGTGCAGAATAGTACAGTGCAGATACGATAACATTAGTTGCTTACATTATCTATGAACACATTAATATTATAGTGTACGTATCCGCGCAAGCACGGGTCAGCAGCGGCTAAGATTGTGGGCTAGAATATTTTGACGGCGTTGGTGACATCTGCGCCTGCGCAGTTAGTATGAACATATACTGTTAGCACCGCCATCTTTGGATCACCGCCAGTTTGATTGATAATACATTGTTAAGAGACCGACTACAATCTCCAATGCATAGACGCAATGTAGGAATGTTGAATCTGTTCTACAAATAATTCAATGGAGCCTGATCGAAGGAGCTAGTAGCATTGATCCCCACCGCGCCGGTGCACGTCCGTGAAACTCGACGGACACGAGCAGAACATACGTTCATGGTCGATGTCGGCTTCATGAGAACGGGTCGTGAGAAATATTTGTACAGCGCCCTCGAGGTGATTTTAAAAAAAAACGGCGCTATACAAATCATCCATTTATTATTATTATTATTATTTACTCGTACGTACGGTAGATACAAGAAACTAATTAAGATGTCACGATCAACCTGCATTCATTTAAATAGTTTCAAATTTTCACGGAATACAGTTTTGAGGTTAGAATGTCAAATGTAAAAACAAGGGTGAGCTTTACCGTACATAATTTTATATTATATTCGTGGTAAACCATAACTAAACATATGTATTGAAATTATGTACCCTTTTAGAAACTTTAACTCGAAGAATAATAATAGTTTTGATCATTAATATTATTATAATAATCGTATTGATAATTGGTTTGCTCATGAATACTCTAATTTCATTCGTTAATAGTTGTTTTTTTTATATTGAACAACAATTATAGAGCTAAAAGTCACCCAAATTAAGTTTAAATTTCGCCAAAACCAAAAAAAAAAACATATTTAAAATACAAAACGAAAGTGAAAAATAAAAACGTCCATACCAATACAAAAACAGAATCCGCTCGTGACGTCAGACGTACCAAGTGCAATGGTACCAACATAACAAGGTGTTTTGATTAAACGATTTTTAATTCTCTTTTAAATATTTATAAAATCTACCTACAATTATACATAATACAAGTTATATATTAAGAATCGGTGTTTGCTGATGTTTGATGAATATATACTTTTAAAGCCATTATATTTTTCACTGGAGTACCTTATTGTAATAAAGCTCTTTAATTTTTAGTAATTCATTACTTTATTAACCAATATTCCTTTAGATATCTATACAGCCATTTATATAAGGTTTAAAAAATTTAAAAATCAAGATCACGACATCTAAACCTCGACTCCCATAATACGGGCATGTGCCTGGTTTGGTAGTCGAAAATCAATGAATTTTTTTTTGTACGAAAACATTAGCTTGAAATAATAATAATAATGTTTTATTATCTTCTTTTTTCATAACAAAATACTAAAAATGATATCCTAACTGGGATTTCCCGTGCTGAGGATTTCATTTACAAAATAATAAATTACATTATATTAAATTGATGTGCCTGATGAAAAAAATAAAATAATTGTAAGGTGAGGTGTCTTAACTGCAGTTGATTAGTTCCGGTGTTTATCTGTATTTGGTGTTAATTTATTTTCTATTTCAGATCTCAATATGTAACGTATCAATTGGCTCTAGCCATGTTCGGTTACCAGATTTCCATTTTCCCACCTCCTTCCCCTCTCCACTACCATCAGCTTTACAACATACCCCAATAGGGGATGTCATAGTATCACTGGGTCCAGATGGTTGAGAGAAGTTGGGACTCTTATGCGGTATTCTCAAAATAAATTAATAAAGAAGAATGCAGCATTCTTAAACGCCACCTTATAATTAATATTCCAGTCAGATGCGTTAACCACTGCGTTATGGAGATTATCGAGTCGTTAAAATAAGATTAATCTAAGAAGTCTAACTGTCCTGCATTATTGACTTTAGGTAAAATTAGGTAAGCGACGATAAATTTTAGCTTTCAGTTTAGCTATTCAAATGTAAGCTCTAGTCAGGGCTTTAAACGAAATCCGTAACGAGTTTTACCATTATGCAAAAGCTTTTGCAACGTTAACACGATTTAACCAAATGTGTTTACTATAAACTTAATTTACATAACTGAATTAAATCATGATAATTAGATTGAACGAAAAATTATTAGTAATAACCAATTTTCATTTTTTTTTAAATTTCATTTCCGGCAACCCGTTTATTTACATATAATTTAATACATATTCATGGATGTACGTTACCCGCCTCTCTATACGACGTCTGTTCTGAAATGGGTAGCAATAATGGTTAGTATTTAAAAAAAATATTGCCAATCTTGTTATTCTGCATTAAACGATGCTTTACTTTATTTTTATTTTTTTAACAGTAATTCCACACGGGAGACCCTGATGAAAATAATTTCCCTCAAGGCCTATATCATCTTGGGGATGTTGTGTGGAGGGTCTTTTAGAGGATAGGAAGGAATGAACTTGGGTCTTTAAGAGACCCATGTTGTAGGATGGAGGAAACACAGAGGCTGAGAGATCATTCCACAGTCGAGCTGTTGAACCAAAACGAGTCGTAGAAGCGACCCGTTCTCATGTGACAAATGTCACTGTGTGCAAATGTTGGCGTATTTCCCGACTATGCACCGGTGCCGAAGGGATCAATGACGCTAGTTCCTCTGAGCATCTTCCATTAAAATACCGGTAGAACAAGGACAGCATTGCCACCTGACGTCTGTGCTCCAAAGATTGCAATCCGTTTATTAAGGTAGGCGAATCTATCAAACGGACCGCCCGTTTCTGCTCAGAGTCAAGGGTTTTTTTCAGATATTTTGGGGCTCCCAACCAGAGGTGGCTGCCAAATTCTACAGTGGGCGCACTTGCGATTTGTACAGGGTCAGCAGTTGTGTACTATTTAAGTAGCTGCGGGCTCTGTACAATACGCCCAGCTTCTGAGAGGTCAACTTTACTCTGGCTGAGCTGGTCACTTAAGGTTATACCAAGCATATCAATGGAGGGCTTGTTGGGAAGATTAAAGGAGACTAGATTTTCATTTCGATCCCTTTTAGACGTAATCAGATATGATTGGGTTTTTGAAACATTCAATTCGACGAGGTTATTCTTACTCCAAGAAGAGATCCTCTCGAGGTAACCGTCCATTCTCTGCTTCAAAGCGCTCCGAGCCGTTGCAGTTTGTGTTTTCCATTGGGGTTTTGTCAAACAAAATGCTATCATGAACTGTACTGTCAGCCGCATAATAATGGATTGGTGCAAATGTCAAGAGGTCATTGATGTGCACAAAAACAGTGTCGGAAACAGAACCGATCCTTGTGGGACGCCAGCATTTATTGAATGCGAGGAAGAGATGAAACCGTCAGTAACTCTCTGAATCGATCTCTACCTTAATAAGTCTGCAATCCACGTACACAAGGATACGGGAAGTCCGTAAGAAGGCAGCTTGTTGAAAAGTCCTCGGTGCCAAACCCGGTCAAAGGGCTTAGAAATATCCAGTGAGACCGTTTGAATCTTACAGTAACGTTCCAGGTACCGCCCCCAAATATAGGCGAGAAGATCACCACACGAGCGGTTCTGCCGGAATCCGTACTGACGGTCGATAAAAATTTTGTTCTTCTCGAGGTATGTGAGCAGTTTGTCGTTGATCATACGTTCCATAATATGTGTTATTATTTAATTACAAATGGAGTGAGTAAATATATCAATAATAATCTCCAAACTTGTTGCCGAGGTCATGCATCCAATTTTTTATTTTTTATTTTTTCTAAACCAAATTTAATAATTTTATTATTAAGTTTTGCAAGTATTTTAGTTTTTATTATTGTTAGAGCTGTTTCTGCGTTCAAGGGCATTTTAATTAGAATTGGGTGTGAGTAAATAAAATCATATAAATAAGTCGTCGTGTGGATTAACCGCAGTTTGAAAATCGCCTCGAACGCCGGAACAGTTGTCACAATAATAAAAACTAAAATACTTGCAGAACTTTATAATAACTTATTAACGGAGTTCTACAAATTAAACAAAAAACTATTAATATGAATCCTATTGGTGAATGGGACTGACCGTTGGTTGTGTACGTGTTTAAAAAAATTATAGTTTGTCTTGTGTTCCTCGTCGGTACTCGGAATTCAATAGTGGCGAGGATGGCAGGGCTGTCAAATAAGTGGTTAATGATTCTATATAATTCAACTAAATCTGACATAATTCTGTATTCTAAAGTTATAATAATATTTATTTATTTGAAACACCCATTATTTAACAACAAAATGTAAGAAAGCTTTGACTGCCCAAGTAGGAACAAATCCCATTTTAAGACACTCAAATTGACAAGTTTAGATCATATTAAGTGCCATTACACAAAAATAGAAGGGAAAAAACTATTGCCATAGTATGGTTATATAATATATCTAGAAAAAAGTATAATAATTAAGTATAAAGAGATGTGAAGAGTGATATGGAAAAAATGAATTGTGTATACAAGATAATTTGAGTATAGTATTATAATGAATATAGAATAATAGTTAAGTTAAAAGAGATAAGAAAAAAGTATAGAGTTATCGTTTACATATACCAGATAATTTGAGTATAGTAGTTCAGTACTTATGAAGAGATGAGAAAAACAAATATTATAAAGTGAACAATTATGTTTATGTGTTTAATAGGTACTGGTTGGTGCTACGAGGAAAAAATGCGTTTTAAAGTATAAGATAGCACCTAATACTTTAAAATTTAAGTCGTAAAAATCCCAGAATGTAAAACCCCAGATGGCCATATAATCAAATGAATACATAATTTAATTAAATAGTTAGTACATCAGAAAACTTGGCAACATCTGACACATAGTAATGGAGTTAAATTGTTACGCAAAGCGCACTGCACCTCAAGGGATATACTTTATTGAATATTTACTAGTCTTTATTGCTTGGCCCAGATGAGCCAGATAAGTGCACAGTTCTCAGTGCTCGGTGCTCGGACATAATTCCAGTTTGCCTGCGAAGGGATTGCCCAAACGTGCCTTCTCGTCGATTTCGGAGTGGATAGCCCGGTACTAAGTGCAGGTAAATATTTGGAAAAGCTCTACGGGACTGGACGGAATCTGTTAAAGCAAAACAACATGGCACGAGAATACTTGGTCGGATCAGGGATTAAATATTATTATACAAAAGGGATAAACGCGAATTTAACGATCACAATATTATTATCTTTATCGAAACGATTGAAAAATAGAATTCACACATTCAAAAGCTTGCCGACGATGTACCAAATCAGCAAGAGTTCCCGCAATAAGATGGCTACCCAAGAATCCGACAGAAACTGTTTTCTTTCTATCGAAGTCGGTAAAAAGAAAGTTTCAAGTAACAGACATAAAATAATGTCGGTGTTCCCTGAAATATCGCCAACATTACCCTAATGACAAAACTTCCATATAACGAAGAGACATCCCGATCTTTGGGTCCCAAGGGAGATAACGGACACAAGCCTGGGTCGCTCGAAGCAAAGGTAGCCAATATCCGGTGTCATTTCAAGATAAAATCGAAGCCTTATTTCCCCAACAGTTTGCTCTTTGTCGCAAAACCACAATAAACTTTAGTTTTAATTATTAAAAAAGTTAGTTTCATAGGCTGCTTACGACTGAACAAAATACTGATCTAACCGCTACTTAGCAGATGTTCGTCGGGAAATATCAGAACATTATTAATATTATAGTGCAAAAGTAGTGAGAGTTTATATATACGAGTATATAGACCATTTTGCTATTAACATCTTATGGTTTGATTTACTTGACTGAATTTATGTTACACTAATTGTGCTCCTTGGGAAAAGATCTTAACTGGATTAAAAACCCTAACCAAGGAAATGAAAAGGTTTTGTTATAAAGAATTTACTTTTTGTAACATACTTACTGAATAAAATATATTTAATATGTTATTAACTATTTTATGCATCCTCTTCGGTCTGCATCCCCGAGTTTCGAAGTTGACTCATAAATCGGAGTAATACGTAACTCGATCTTATCACTATTACTCAATAATGTTATCTTTTTTTTAGTACTCAATTTTAAAGGCATTTTTTTATTCATTGTACCAACCAGTATCTTATCAAACACATATACATAATCTCTTTATACTACTAGCTTTTTCCCTTCTATTTTTGTATAATAGCACTTAATATGAAGTAAACTTGTCAATTTGACCGTCCTAAAACGGGATTTGTTCCTAGTTGGGCAGTCAAAGCTTTCTTAAATGTTGTTAAATAATGTTTGTTGAAAATAAATAATAATAATAATTATTATTATTATTCCAAATTCGTATTATGGGCAATAATCCGATAACACTTAAGCACGGATGATCATAAAACCCATTCAATCGATTGAAGAAATGGCAACGCTAAATTATTATGTTGGATATTACCGGAGAAAAAGACACCTCATTTAAAGCACACGTTTTTTATATATTATGTAATACATGGATGCTATTGTTAAATAATATATACCAATGGCGTGCAGTCCACAGATGCTGAAAAGCTGTGCTTACCCTTAGCAAAATGAACCATTAAAAGATTTAAAAATGTAATAAAAATACGACGAATTTCTGATCATACCGTATTTTATTCCATGAATTTGTATGCTCGTTTATTCAGTTGGCTACAAGAGTTAGTGCAAGGTGACAACAAATGGTCATTTTCAAACATTCAATGCACAATTCATATCCAAACTTGAAAAACTACACAATACACTACGGCAATGCACGCCACTAGTAAAATACCTACGCAATAAAATGATCTAATACTGTTTTATACATAAATATCAATATGTTCCGAAAGCAAAGCTTCCCTCATCAGGATACCCAGTATACAGCTTCGCTTCTGAAATGTTGATATTTATATATTCAACAGATATACACAATATATACACAAAATACACATATATACACAAAATATTTCTTGCTAATTTTATTTTTAAAAAAGTTTTAAAATATTGAAAAATGTCACTGGAGACCCAAATGCCATGTACATTTTTTACTCCGAATAAATTCAAGAATCGCTGGTTGACATCTGTCAACTAAGTCCCGATACACTTTGTTTAAAGGATGCATTTTTTTTAATAATATAAAAGATGAATTCATTACGCTGCAAATACTGCCATTTATGATACATTTTAATATTATATTGCAGGAATGATAAGGATAGTAAACAATATTAAGCGCTTTTGACTGCAAATTTTTTTTTGTTTGGGAACTGCCTCGAATGCCAGTAGCACAGTGTGTGGCTATCAACGTGAACTTGAGTTTAGTTCTCCGTAGCGTAAATATTTCCAATGTAAGTACTTAATTCCCTGCTTAGCGAAGTTAGTGCATGCCAGAGAGTGGAGAGATAGTGTATTTTGTCAGCCATTGAGGTAACACCGTGGCCGTGTTTGTAGGTTTGTTTGTTTGTTTGTTTGTTTGTCCCCCGTGCCAGATATGATGTTTATTCCCTTTGGTGCGGGTTTGGGAACACACTCGTTAATAATTATCAAGTTTGCCACATTTCCTCGCGATGTAGGCGGGGGACAGTTCATACTAAAGCTGTTATAGCGAAACTAGATCAAATATCATACATTCATACTTGTATTTACGTTAAAAGGATTCATATTGAAGTATGACATGTTATGGATGCAACACACAGATTTATAAAATTGTGTTCTCTAACAACTAACCATCACGGCAATACTCGAACTTAAGTTCCTCTCAACAAAGGATTAGTTATAAATACTGTCAATAGGGTGAACAAATGTCACCGAAATGTCAAATGTTATTATTAGTTTATGATCCTTTTTACGCGATTCAAATAATGAATGACAACGATTTATTTCCGTTTTCAAATGTCAAAACAAGGTTTTTGTATGTTTTAAATAAAATTGAAAGGGAAACAACTTATTTTGGTAATTATAAGCTACGTTTTGTCTTGTTTTTTTTTCACTCATCGAGAAACGTCAAATGCCAAATGTAAGAAACGAAATGTGCGTTGCGGCATTATCAAAAGTCAAGTTAACACTTTATTTTCAACATATTTTTAACACACGTTTGTGAAGTATAAAATGTTAGTTTATGTGGTAAATAATAGCTTTTAAAACAAATTATATGTATTCATAATAAATAGAATATTAACTCATCTATGTTAATTTTACATTGAAAGTTTTTACCTTATTGTTTTAAAAGTGGGCGGCTACTACTTTGTCGTATATGAAAGTGAGCGGATACTATTTTATAGCGGGCGGGCACCTTCGTATATAATTTAGGATGAAAAATGCTTGGAAACAAAGCGAATACCTAACAGAACACTTGACTGATCGATGACTCAGATTAATTATTCGAAAAGTTGGGAAGAACGGCCGTTAGTCTTGTTTACAACGATCTTCTGTTTTCTCCTCATACGTTCACAAATTTTCCTTAGGGGGCTCATCTCTCCAGCATTCGGTCGACTTTTATACCTTTTTCGAATTCCACGCTTCACATTCTTTGTTGCAACTCATCCGTTCAACATTCTTTGCCGTAGACTAAGAAACAATGAATTGCTTTTCTTCAATGAACACTTTACTAATTATTGATATCATTCTCCACTCTACAGAATGTCGGGACTTGTTAACTCAATCCAGGGTCTTGACATTTTTGGTATTAATCTAAATGATTTTTGCAGTTTTTAAGAATATAAGCTACGAAGAATATTATTTAATGTGTCTGACATCACGGACTCTA
The DNA here is from genome assembly GCA_022606495.2 of Halesus radiatus. Classification (NCBI taxonomy): domain Eukaryota; kingdom Metazoa; phylum Arthropoda; class Insecta; order Trichoptera; family Limnephilidae; genus Halesus; species Halesus radiatus. The sequence goes on from JAHDVE020008242.1 coordinate 45,674, forward strand.
TCAAAACATTGTTCAGGCTTTGACTTGGATATTCCCTCAAATGTATATTTTTGTGCTATTCTTGTCATTGCTTCAATCATGTATTATGTACTCGTATGTGCTGTTCTTTTTCTGTAGCTCTTGTTTTTCTCATTTGGCGTTGTGTATTTTGTGTAATTAGACAACAGTCCGTTAATATAAAAATAAATAATAATAATATTTATGAAATAAATACATGCTACATGTCAATAGTATAGAATGAATACAGAATAAGTTCACACACACACACATACAAACATGTCATTGGTATCGATCCTTGTAATAATTTGATAAAACCTTGTAATTTGCACACCACTCGATTTATACACGTACTGTTCTGTTCTTAAGTCCAACTTAAGTACATTTAATATTTTGAGAGTCCATCGAGAATACAGAACATTATTATCTCGACTTAGATGTAATCTCCATTGGTGATAGTTGCTTCATCGTGGTTCATCCTGATGAGTGCAGCAAGGTCCGCTCACTGTAGGTTGAACACCAAACAAGCTTTATAACCAGAGCTTGGCGTTCTAACTTAGAGTGAGCGGCCAGGGCTGGTTTCTTCTTTCTTCTGCAAGAGTCCCAAAGTCATCAGAAAAATCATCAATTACTAGTTGATTTTCGTCATAATATATCAGTTGTTAATAGAAGCTTTGGAAGTCATTGGCCGTCAACATCGAACTTAATATTTCATCGATATCATGGGGAATATCTCTCACCACTAGATTTGTCTCATTTTCTTCACAATACGGAAATTCTACATAAGTTATGTATATGTAAAGAAGATTATTACGGGCGGTGTTTGTTTGTTTTGTATACAAATATACAGTTTTAATCTGAGCTTGATGACATTTTGCATACTTAATCTTAAAAACAAGAGGAAGGTCATTGTCTACATGAGATTTCGAAATAATACCCCAATTCTCTTTTCCTACCCTATAAAGCAGAATTTTGATATTTTCAGAATAAGCAAACACATTGTGCATTGACATGATGTATTAAATAACAAGACACTTTAATCCACTTTTATTTTTTATCTGTCGACTAGTTTCGATTCTGCCGAATCGTCTTCAGGACATAGTATCAATTAGTTTGTTCTATGTCCCGAAGACGATTCGGCAGAAAAATCAAAAAGTGAATTAAAACAAAGTGTCTTGTTATTTAATCTAGAATTTTGATAGTTCTTGAAGAAATTTTGCACACTTGACATTCAAAACAAGAGGAAAACTACTTTATATTGGTATGGAACGGTTGGGTAGGGGTAGCGGTAGTGGTAGGGGTAGGGGTAGAGGTAGAGATATGGGTAAGGGTAGTGGTAGGGAGGGGGGTAGGGGTACAGCAGGGCTACAGTAGGGGTAGGGAAGGAAGGGTAGGGGTAGGGGTGGGGGCTGGGGTAGGGGCAGGGGTAGGGTGTAGGGGTGGGGGTAGGGTGGGGTAGGGGTAGTAGGGGTGGGATAGGGATAGGGGTAGGGGTAGGGGTGGGGGTAGGGGTAGGGGTAGGGGGTGGGGGGGGGTGGGGTGGGGTGGGGAGGGGTGGGGGTAGGGGAGGGGTAGGGGAGGGGTAGGGGAAGAGATAGGGGTAGGGGTAGGGGTACGGCAGGGCTACAGTAGGGGTAGGGGAAGGGGTATGGGTAGGGGCTGGGGTAGGGGCAGGGGTAGGTGTAGGGGTAGGGTAGGGGTAGGGGTGGGGGAAGGGGCTGAGGTAGGGGCAGGGGTGGGGGTAGGGTAGGGGAGGGGGTAGGGGTAGGGGTAGGGGTAGGGGTAGGGGGGGGGGGGGTAGGGGTAGGGGTAGGGGGTGGGGTGGGGTGGGGGTAGGGGGTAGGGGTAGGGGTAGAGGTAGGGGTAGGGGTAGGGGTTAGGTTTGGGGTAGTGGTTGAGGTGGGGGTGAGGGTGGAGGTAGGGGATAGGGGTAGGTGAAACACATCATAACCTCAAAACTTCACACCAAACCATCCATAACCCGGGCAGTGCCGGGTACTTTAGCAAGTACAATATATAATATAAAAGCTTTGACCAAAACCCCGATGAAATTCATGCTTGACATGATACGAGCATTGTGACATTTTTCAATCGCCCTATCGGGTATGTGAATCTTTGCACACTACATTAAATTGTCAAGAGTCCTCCTACCTTGGTTGCTTTTTTGAGGTTTCAACCAAATCCAATGCAACGGTCTTAAAATAAACATTTGCGAGCGGTTTGCGCGTTGCACCCAATAGAGCTTTTTCAATTTTATTAATATTCCAAAATGTCACTTCATATTTTTATGCTTGCTAAACAATACTTTAATTTATTTTTGTATATTATCCCCTAATTTTAAATCATGAATTGTTATATAGGAAGTGTAAAGAAAAAATAAAGTGTAGGATAGGTGTTCTGTAAAGTGTAGATGAAGTGGTTTATATAGTCATTTAATTTTGATTCTAATAATTTTTTTACACAATTGCATTAAAAAAAAAATTAATAATATTGTATAATTATTATTGTGAATAGTTAATAGGTACCTTAATACTTAGGAATGGAAGATAGGGATCTAATTGTATTTACATATTAAATATAATATAAACGGTAAGTAATTCTTGGAACAAATATTCCGGAATTTTTTACAAAATCTCGCGCGAAGCACTGCCATCTTCCGAAGTTCAGTGAAAGCTTTCTCGAGCGACAACGCCAGTATTGATGGTGGTTTAAATACTGACAACAATAAAGTAGTCCCCCAACTTTTTCTTACGTAAGATCTCTCAACTTTGCAATAAACAATAATACAGACTTGTAGGAAAAACATTATTATGCAATGTTTGAGTAATATTTGAGCCCCCATTTTCATTTTGAACAGATTGTCGGCGAGTTAAATGGAATGGTGAACTATATGGAGTCCAAGCAAGAGTCTAATCTACTGCAGTGCGAAACATATGAAAAGGTCGATCAAATTCGAATGATTTGAAAAATAACTCTGCGCCGAGTAAACTCACTGTACTAAATGCGGTTCTTTCCATAATCGACCCTACTGCAGTGCGAGATGTGGGAGAACGCGAGTCAAAATCCAACGTTTTCGACAGATCGTTGGAAATTATAGGGGATTAATATGAAGAATATTTTATTTTATTAATCTGACGATTTGATGTGCTTCAAATAGATACGTTTGAATGAGAGACACTTGGGAAAATCTCGCGGATTGGACAAGAGATAAGTTCTTATGAAGATGCTAAAAATAACGTGATGGAACTTTGATATCGTAGATAACTTATTAAAATTCGGAGTGCGTAATGATTTCCCCAGCGAGGGGCAAGGAAGTAATTTATACAAGTCTCTCCGAAGTCAACGAGCCCAGTCTGCAAAATATGGTGGATGACATTACCATTTATGAGATATGAGCCATAGATCTCCAGTTATTCAGTCAATTTTTAACAATGTTGCATTCCCGTGAGCTATCAATTCAAGTCATTTTGGGACTGTTAATTTTTGCTACATAATGTTATGTTTAACAAAGTTTTCAAGGCAAAAATGTAAATGAAAATATAAAAAAAAAAATTAATATACATATATAAGTATTAGGAAAATAACATAATAAATGTACAGGCTCTAAAGATACAGGTACAATAGAAATACATATTTTACAAGAGAGAAATATACCTACACCAGAATCTGCAAAGCTTAAGGAGGGCTGTCAAAACAGAGTTGGTATCTATGATAAATGCTTTTCCAAATATCATTTTGAAAAACAGGTACTCAGAACATATTTTAGAGATATATCCAAAGCGCACACATGTCTCATTTTCTCAGTCAACTTGGTATAGTTGGTGCAAGGAATGTATTCCAATGATTTCAGTCCATATGTTGTAGAGTGTATTTTCGATATGTGTAGTTTGTGGTGTTGTCGTGTTTTATGTTGGTGAACGTTGTGAGTATAGTGGATGAGTATGGCATTGAATCATTTTTAAAATAGTGTTTCTTATCTCATGGCCAGGAATAATCTTAAACGGTGATACTAGTGCGTGCCGGTAAATACCTTTAACAGGTGTATCCCATGGCAAGCCAAAAATGTGTCGCAGGGCCCTATTTTGAATTATCTATACCTCAGATATCATTTCCTCGGTAGCGAAACCCCAGGTACCCGAAAGATAGACCAAGTGGAAATGTATCATAGCATAGTACAATGATCGTAGTGTAGAGGTGGGAAGCAAATTACATAATCTTTACATTACAAGATTTTTATTTCATTTTCGAATACAATGACAGTTAAGTAGACATTGGATTATACTGCTGCACTTGACTGTTTAAAAAAATTAGTAGATAGGTACTAATATCGAAGATTTCTGTCTTGTATTGAAACCGGACAATCAAATCATTTCAAAGAATTTCATTTTTTTTTGTAAATATTATTGTTATAGCTGTTTCTGCGTTCAAAACCAAGATAGGTCTAACCACAGAAGTTAAATGGAGCTCTATGAATTTACCACAATAACAATTAATAATATAAAAATAATAATACGTTCTTTTTTAAATTTACCTCACTAACTCGATATTATTAATATCACAAAAACTGTATTCATATCTGTTGTTTAGTGGCACATTATTGATTTATAATAATAAGCGTTACTTTGTATTACCTTTTATATAAACGAGCGTTTGTTTTATTAAAAAAAGCTGAAATTATAAAAAAATCATAGCCCTTTATTATCCAGGAATGGATTCACCAGGGAATTGGGGTGGGGTCACCATTTTCAGCAGTGAAGATATAATTTAAAGGCTTTCATGTATCGTCAGTTAATATATTTTATGAATACTCTTCTAGGTAGATATTTTTTATAACATGCCAATAAGTCCAATGTACACATAAATGCCTACCTACATTTTAATCTCTGTAAACTTAACCAGAACAACCTTAAAGACTGCTTTGGCGTTGTTTCATAGGTAAACCGTGAATGAAACATAAGCAAAGAGATGACAGGTTGTTTTTATCGATTGTATTTTTTAGTCTATTCCGAAATAAGAGACATTAGCAAATAGCTTTCCACTTTAAAGAAGGCTTAAAATACTTTTTTGGCCAGCAGGAAACCCCTTTGTATTAGATATAAATATATTGGAACCTTTTTGTGACAGATATTAAAGAAGACGGTAATAGAATAAACCCACCGTCTGTACCTATTTTTAAGGCAAAGGCTGTAAGAAACAGTATCTCGTTATGAATGTTTGGAGCACTGTCAAGCTGGACTAGATTGAATCAAAACGGTGGGCGGGGATTGAAATCAATAGCGTGAAATGAGTGAACAGAAAACAAACGAATAACCTGATATATATTTTTTTAATTTTCAAAATTACCATCATAAAAAAAACTGAAACTGCCAATCGTGTCTCCTCGGTTGTAAAGCTTCTTGATATCTGCTGTATTACGTTATTTTACTCTTCCTTACATTGCCCATTGAACAAATACGATGGTCTCCTTGATTGTATATCTCCCTGATAGCTGCGGGTATCTTTAAAATTATTTAAGTGCTAGTATTATAATAAGTCTATCCTCACTGTAACAAAATTGTTCTACTGTTATTATTATTTCTCAATTTGTTTAATACTTGTTGATATTTCGATATTTTTATAACATTATGTAAATCGATATTATGTAATTGGAGTCTAGTATCTCTATAACAAAACTGTCATGCTGTTTTCATATTTAAAAAAAAAATTCAATCACTTGTTTACATTGATCACAATATGCATGCACCTTATTGGTTTATTATTTGTATGACGATTGTTATTTATTGTTGTATTATATAATATTGTTGTACTAATATCCTGCTCACAAGGCTCTTGCAATGGCTTAGAGGATACAAGTTCCCATAGTATGTAATTAATATTATAAAATTAAAAGATATAAATAATTGAGGACTTTGCTTGCTTGAATAAACCCGCGATACCCACCGCTTTGGATCACTCGACTATAAATCGGGTTTATATGTCACGCTGTTTACCAGTTACTTTTATGCAATACCATTGAATGTTTTTCATCTTACATTTAAAGAAAAAAAAAATTGTCCGATTTAATAAAAACTCTCGATCAGTGAGACCCGATTTTATTATTTTTGTACAGCTTTGCTTTTGTTTACCATAATATAGGGCAGGGAGTAGGAAAAATAGCGAAGTAACTGATATTAACAAAACTTACCACAGATGTGGTAAGTTGTCGCTAAGAATGGCTAAACTGCTGGATTTAGCCGAAGCGTGTTGGAATCACCTAAGCTACAATAGAAATCCAAATCACGGCTTCACTTATGCGTATTACTGCTACCTGTATACAAATCACGGTTTCACTTATGCGTATTACTATATATATTTTTTATAATTTTTCGATCGCATGAGCGATAACCAATATATTATGATAATTATTTCATAGAATATGAGTATTTAGCAAAGAGCATCTTACACAAAATTTTCAGGAGTACGTTCCGAGGATGAATGGAGTTGCATATGAATTAGATCAATCATCCCTCCACACAGCATCCTCAAAGATTACATATGGCGTTCTGTGTAGAGTTGATGCAAAAAAAAATGAATAAAGAGTAGAATGCGCTATAGGCGAAAATTTTGCACGTGCATTTCTTCTCCATGATGATACGTATAAATGTTGCACGTGCATTTCTTCTCCATGATGATACGTATAAATGTTGCACGTGCATTTCTTCTCCATGATGATACGTATAAATGTTGCACGTGCATTTCCTCTCCACGATGATACGTATAAATGTTGCACGTGCATTTCTTCTCTATGATGATACGTATAAATGTTGCACGTGCATTTCTTCTCCATGATGATACGTATAAATGTTGCACGTGCATTTCTTCTCCATGATGATACGTATAAATGTTGCACGTGCATTTCTTCTCCATGATGATACGTATAAATGTTGTCGGTTTTTGTCATTCGGAAATCAAAATATATTTAAAATGATTTTTTTTTTATTAAAAAACATTTGTAACTTTCCTTCACTTATTCATTTTTGACTGGACCGGTTTCACCCTATCACGGGCATTGTCAGACTGGCACAATGAATACTATGGTAAATCTATGGTATATAAGAGTATAGCATCGATGTCGGCAGTGAGTTCCCTGCTTTCTAATATTGGTTTTATTACTTGAAATTTGTTTTATTGATGACGGTACTGTGTTTACTTTTATGTTTTTAAAAACTATTTTTGGATGAAAATAAAACAATAACTTTGTTTATAATCACGAGAATTTTATTTAATTTTATTACGACCGACCGGTTTCGCTTAACATAAGCATCTTCAGGGTACAAAAATGAAGATGCTTATGTTAAGCGAAACCGGTCGGTCGTAACAAAATTAAATAAAATTCTCGTGGTTATAAACAAAGTTATTGTTTTATTTTCATTAAATATGTCTAACCACAAAGTGACTGCTTTCTATCAAAAAAAAAAACTATTTTTGGGTTGGTTTATTACCCTCTGGAAGACGGATTACATTGTGTTTATTTACTGAACCTATGGGTTTTTTTAAATTATATAAAGTCATTCGTGTCGGATTTTATTTGAACAGATGGTTCTTTCTAGTTTTATTATTTCCCTGTTATTTCCGTCTTGTTTGCTAAGATTAATTTTATAGCAGTTTTTGTCCTATAGTTACACGAACTACGGATAACCACGTACATTTTTGTTGGGTCTTTAAAAAAAAAAAATTTTATATGAATACCGCACAAGAGTCTCAACTGTCCCCAACCGTCTGGAGCCAGTGAGACTATTGAATTCCCAATTGGGGAATGTTGTGAGGCAGAAGGTATTGGGGAGGAGATGGAGAAGGGGAAGAGGAAGGTAGGGAAATAGGAAAATACCTGGCTATTCAGATCTGATCACCAAACACGGTTAGAAGCCATTTCAAGCAACGTTTCAATTCTGAATGGTGGTCTTTCACCAGGGCGATTCTGAGAGTATCTTCCACTCTGTTATAATCGGCACAAATTAGGATAATATCCTTCTTAGAGTTCGCCTTGGATGTCTGCGACAAAAATTGAGAATATCACGAGATATCGATGACATTACAGTGCAAGTTAGGGCTAAAGACCTGATTGGCCAATTAACTCCTCTTTTATTGTCAAAAAGTACATCTATACATCGTTAGTGCATTTAATATTATTATTTTGTGCGGATTGACGTGTGTTTCCACGTCTTAGGGTTTTCTGTGAATAACCGTGTTAGATTACGTCCAATTGGACCAAAAATTTGTTAGAATACACATTTAAATTAATGAGTTCAGTTTTTGATCTTGAAATTTTTTTTTTTTTGTAATTTACCCCTGAGAGCAATGTGACTTAATAATATTATCATCGGATATCGCAGTTATCTAAATAGTTTTAAGTGAGACCAAATGTCTGTCGTTTTGCATACCTCACCACAGTTCAGCGAGGGGTAAGGCCACTTAGCGTTAGTAATTGATGATTATTAACGTCGTCGATGAAACCATTTCAAAGGGCAGATAAGGTTATTTTTTTCAGTATTTTTCACTTTATTAAACAAACTCATTATTTATATTGAGAACGGTGTTCCAAAACCATTGACACCTAGCCGAAGGCAGAATTGTTGCATTCATCGAGGCAGGCTCTGATCGATATATTTTTTTACTTTTTTAGGTAAGGTTGTGAAGCACCAAGCTTTAAAAAATATGTTGAATGGCGTTGAGTGACGTAGGTTAGTCAATCGTTTCAAATATATGTACCTACCTTAGGTAAGGTTCGGATTTTTTATTTAGATATTTCACAAAAGCCCTGGTGATTGATGGAACATTGGAAGAAGCAATCGAAAAAGTAATTCTGTGAACTGATAGAACTCACTTACCAGCCATAAAAAAAATAATTAAACAGTTAAAACCGCCTCAACAAAGAATTGGAAATAAGGGAAGACAAACACGAAAAAAAGCACTTTCGTTTCCTTTTTTTTTTTAAAGAGAGAGGCATTTTCGGGTTTTGAATGACCTGACAGTATTTGAGAGTCTCTTGATACCATCGCACTAGACGGAGGATATTGCTTGTGTCGTGATGAAGGAAGTCATATTAAAACTACTTAGAAGTATGTAGTATGATGATCAAATGCTTTGGAACAGGGACAATCTAGCAATCTGGAATTTCTCTCCCGCAAAAAGCAGGAAACGAGAAGCAGCGGGAAACGAAAGTAAGAAACAGTGGGAAGCAGAAAACAAAAAGCAGCGTGAATCGAGAGGAAAAAACGAAGAGCAATTAAGCGGGCAGTTCGAAACAGGAAGCAAGAATCAGCGGTTCAGAAAAGCGTGAAGCATCGGGAAACGGGAAGGAAGAAGCAGAGGGAAACTGGAAGCGTGTAGCGGAAATAATAAAATAACGGGAAGCTGGAAACAAGAAGCAGTGAGAAGTAACAGCTAACATCAAAAACCTATAAGCGGGAAGCTGGAAGCGGGAAACATGAAGCGAGAAGAATCAGGAAGCAAAAAGAAACAGAAAGCGAGAAACGAAATACCAACGCTCAACAATTCCTTTATTCCAAACCATTCTAAATTCCAATATAAGGTTTCCATGTATACCGGTCAATTAAACTCCAACCTCCTTCCCATCCATAGAGCACGTGTTCCAAGTCCTAACAAATCAGTGCTCCTTAGTGCACCTGTCTCACCGTGACAGGAGTGCTCCTGGCTGGGGTGGTACAATCGTATCGTATCGATATTTTAGTAAACATTCAACCGACATTGTCAATTTATTCTTATATGCGTTTGACATCTAGGAATGCCGATAACGAATGCCTTGGGAATTGGAGGAAATATTTTAAAGTGGCTAAGTAGTTACTTATCAGATAGAACCTTGTTTGTTAAAATAAAATCTTTTATATCCAAATCGTTTTCCGCTACTAGTGGCGTACCGCAAGGTAGTCACCTTGATCCGGTTTTATTTCTTGTCTTTATTAACGACATGGTCAACGGCTTTAAAGGTGTCAAAGTTTTGCTATTCGCCGACGATATTAAATTATATAGAGAAATAACTGATTCAAACCACTGCCAAATTCTTCAGTTTAATATTGACATGCTAAATAACGGGTGCCCACAAAACAATTTATATCTAAATGTTGAAAAATGTAAAACTCTAACCTTTTCCGGAAAAAAAACGTCTCTCTTTTTTGACTATTCAATAAATCAAATAAATCTACAAAGATTTACAGAAATGAGAGATCTCAGCATGTATAATAATGAATGTATAAGTGTATGACACAGAGAAGTTAGAAAGGGAGAGGTTTTGAATTTGCAGATTAAAATAAATAAATATATATATTAATAGCCTGATCTACATGATACATAATATTCAAGTGAATAATATAATATAAGTGGATGACATTGTGAAAAAAAATCAACGTGATTTTATATTTCGGATGACGTAAAAATGTATGAAGTTGCATAATACGAGTACATAATATAGTGCATGATACAGAGAAAGAAAAAAAGAGGAACAAGTTTTTGGATTGTAGATAAGTAAAATGATAATAAAAAATGATTATACAATAGCTCATACTCGATGCTCTTATAACCTATATCGTTGCAACATAAATATATCATTCAGATATCTTTTAAACATGGGTAAACTTATATTAAATATATTTATAACCGAGGTGAATTTGTTTCCAAGCGTATGTAGGCAAGAAATGGGTGCATGTATTTGGTAGTTAGTCCCACAATTATTGTTACAGAATAATATATTTTGCCGTGTTTCATCGTACTTTGAAGTTGATTAGTTGCAGGAGTTCACAAAAGTCTAATACGGAATAAATAATTTAAAATATAAAAGTTAAGTCTCTGTTTTCTAGGGTATGTATTTTGACAGGTAGCTACTTATTTAATCCATTAGGGAAAAATCAATCAATTACTCAGGTAAAGGTCTTGGAGTAATGAGATATACGCTGTAAAGATAATATATTTATTTGTAAATAACGGTTAAGTTGCATGTATCTCTTGATGTGGAAAAATATTCATTAGGTACCCGAATAAAAATAATATTGTGATGGAAGTCCCAACCGGGTGATAAAAAAAGGAGATGAAATACCCTAAAAGCATCTATAAATCACGACCCTCAGAAAGAAAGCAACGAGGAAAATATCTCAGGTAGGAAACCTATCCTCCTTCGAAACACGAAATATCTCGGAGGCTGTACAACATACATATAAAAAGAAATGAAGGTTATGCTTCCTGTCTGGATGTGGACGTCTAAATCTGTTTTTACCATTTATGTTTCATTTTTAAAAGCTCGATGTTCGTCCAAGCGATATAAAAATATCTTCTTCATACTTGAATGAACTTGTATTTTCTATGGCGGTCTCGATTTGCGATTTTAAGAGCTATTGTCGATAAATCCGCCAGAGTGCGCAATCGAATAATATTATTTGAATAGAAGTATACAAGGGACGGAAGCTTATCGAATTTACATCATCAGCTTACAGAATTTAGCGAATATTTGCATTTTCAGCATTATAATATCGACTGCAAATCAGTGGGACACTTTAAGCCACAACATTTGTGAATGTTACAAGTGGTTTCATGTTGTAGAATAGTCATTAAATAACAACTATTTCAGTTGTTAAAGTTGTTACAGTGAAATACTGTCTTGGTAAGTAAATCACACAGTAATTACCAAAATTATCCAATATGAATGAATGGGAAGATCTTCTTATATTTACAATAATGTAATTTAATATATCTCGTTTTTCGTATTAAAGAAAGATGACTTTGTTTTGATGTTATCGAAATTTCATAGATGTTGGTAAAAATACAGTTCTTACGTTGAAATTACTTGTTTATTATTTATTTGTTTATTCTTACATTTACGAACATATGTGTTTTTATCTACCATCTTGAAATACATTTTCTCGCCACACTGTCTTTCACTTGGCGGCGTTATTATAACCTAGATTTTTTACGTTTGATAAACATTCACCCTTGGTAAGAAAAAACACAGTAAAAACATAAAAACGCGTATTTTCAACAGATTTTACATATTTTACAAATTTTATTCTAATGATAATTCAGAATAAGTGTTAACAAGTGTTTTTTGAAAAAAAAATCAGTACGTTAAGCCAATTGTAAATGTGGTAAAAGGTTAAACAAAACTCGACCCTACATTTCAGAGAATGACTCCCATGGTAATTACTGTGTTTTTACTTGCAACGGTAAAATAGATATTTACAGCTTTTTTATATGTGTAGCAGATAAGCAAACTGGTGAAATGAGTCAATCGTGAAATATTTCCGTAAAAAATTTTTTTTTAATCATTTCAGAAAACGAAATATTCTCCACCAATAAGAGTTTTAGGTACTGAGTAATACTGCTGCCGTTAGTAAAAACACAGTGTCTTCCTCGAGAGTTGATACTCATAGGAAGATTTGCGTGTTTTACTTACCACGGCAGAATACCACTTATAATAAAGGATATGGGTAAAACTTAGTAACCAAATTAGTATTTATTCTTATAAGCTAATCTATATAATTGGTTTCTGAAGTTCGGTCGGTTTATTTATCATAATTAATAATCATCATAAAGGTTCCTAGTTTCAGTTATTGTTATGAACATCGCAGTAATCTGGAGCTCGTGTGTATTAAGCTACTGTGTGTATAAAAGGTTGCCCGAGTTCACGTGTCGGGAAGAGTACCAAGAAGGAAAGGCCCCGATTAATAAAGTAGCATGCATAAAAAAAAAATATTACTTCTTCAGTAAAGAAGTAGAGTGAAAAAATGGCTTTAAATGTATGTATTCATATAGATCAGTAAACGCTGATTCTGAATTTATAAGTTTTATTATATATAATTGTTCGTAGAATTTATAAATCGTTATTTAATAGTTAATAAAAATCATGTTATCCAAATACCTTGTTATCTTGATACCATTGCATTTGAAACATATGACGTCACGTGCGCATTCTTTTTTTGTATTAGCATGGACATTTTTATTTATCACTTTTGTTTTGAATTTTAAATACTTATTTTTACAGTTTTTCTGAAATTTAAACTTAATTTAGGTGACTAAGCTTTATGATTGTTGGTCAATATTAAAAAAAAACTATTATTAATGAAATAAATTAGAGTATTCACGAGCAAACCAATTATCAATACGGATATTATGATAATGTTAATGCCCAATACTGTTATTATTATTTGGGTTAAAGTTTCTAAAAAGATGCATAATTTTATTATTAGTGATGGTTTACTAGGAATAGAATATAAAATTATGTACGGTAATGCTCATCCTTGTTTTGACGTTTGACATTCTAACCTGAAAACTGATCAAAACCGACCGGCCATAGATTTGGAGCGTTTTGGCGGGCTTTGAAAAATTTAAAATTATTAAAACTGTTAAAACTGACTTTAGAAAAAACGAAATGTCCTGGTATTTATGTTTCAATGTCATTATTGATAAAAATTTAAAAAAATGAAATGGAGTTTCTTATTGAGGTAAAATCAGTTTGTGCCTTCATATGCAATGAAATAATAAAAATATTCAATTTATTTTTTGTAACTTATTGAAGTTTGTAAACCTCATTGTAATATTTTAATCATTGCAGAAGATAATAGGAGGATAATTTTAACAAATCTTGAACATGAAGAATGATATCGGTGTAAATGGCATAAATTGAACTGGTCTCATTAGCTAAGTTGGTTAAGCGGTTACCCCGGATAGGTAGAGGTCCTGGGTTCGAGTCCCAGATGCGACTGAAATCTTTTTAATTTTTGTTGTTTTTTCGGTTTCGTGATTCATTTGGGACGTGTTAATATTATCTTCTTCAATGGTTAAATAATAAAAACGTTATTTTGCATAAGCCACTATTTAATAAATAAATATCAACAGGCTTATGAATCAATGGTTCCTTCATCAGCATACAAATAATACTAAACCAAATTATATAAGCATAAACAAATTAAAAATAGACAAAATTTTATAATAAGTGATGAGATAAGGTAAAAAAATTACTAAATGTAAAAATAATTTTATTGTATTGTATTATAAAATAGAAATTTAAATCAAGGAACAACCAATTACTTCATGTTATACGTATTATTTTATTATTTTCATATCTTAAATTTATTTTTGCATTACCTGTATTTAGAATAATTATTTTAATTTTAATATAAATACTTAATAATTGGTGTTTTATAATAATTTTATTTATTTCGGATAATATTTTACGTTATCTCAATTATTTTATTTTACACAACACGTACAAAAAAACATATCATATTTAAATCCGGTAATCCGGAGGAAGTTTAGAATTATAGGCATATTTCACTCTTATCTAATATATCGAAAATTTTAGAAAAAAAATGTACAAAAAGATTAACTTCATACAATCTTATTAAAAAAAACTCAACCATAAATGAAAATCAATTCGGCTTCACACAGGGAAAAAAGTACTCATAACGCCACTGCTAAAATTTCCTAGTATGCAGAGTAATCTGGACAAATCAAAAAAATGTATAGAAATTTTCATCGATTTAAAGAAAATATTTTACAGCATTTCTCATACAAAACTTGTATTAAAATAAAAATAAAATGGAATTGAAAATCACATTAAATGGATAGAAAGCTACGTAACAGACAGACTTCAAACGGTAAAATTAAACCAAACATTAAGTTAATTTGGAATCCCTCAAGGCATGGTCTTCGTACCATTATTATTTATAATATATGTAAATGACATTTTCCCACAAAAAATAAAACATGGTTAACCAATCTCTTATGAAGATGATATCGTATTATTAATAAACGGTCCAACATGGGAACTAGTTAACAAATGTGCTAAAAAATGATATGAATATTTTAAAAATATGGTTTGATAATAGCCTACTCACACTTAACGCAAAAAACAAGATTTGTCTTATTCTCCTTACATAAAATACCTAAACAAAACGTTAATATGAAAATTCATTATAACAAATGTGACAATGAAAACTGTAAACAAACTAATAAGTGTACTATAATCAACTCTTAATTAACTCCGAAATTAAATACCTTGGTGTGATTATTGATCAAAACTTTGAAACTAATAGACACCATAGAGCTTTGCAAGAGAATAAGGAGATGTATATATTCGTTAGACTAAAAAATATTTTAAACGAGAAAATAATCAACAATGTGTACTATGCTCGTGTTCACTCTTTGCTTATCTACGGCATTATTGGTTGGGGAGGATCTAAAAAAAAAAAATCTTAAATTAGTAAAAGTTTCACAAAGAATCATCATAAAAGTAAAACTATTATTAAATTTCACCTTCTCAATGAAATCACTATTTCCAGCACCAAACATTAAAGATATATTTTAAGAAAGTTTCTATTATAAAAAATGTGAAAAATAAAAAAAAAATCTTTAAAAAAATCAGGAATATCACAAAATTATGAGGAATGGAAAACAATATATAACGCCTAATTTTAAACCAAGTCAAGTGCAAAACCATTGTATTTATAAAGTAATAAAAGTATCAGTAACCTCCCCATTGAAATGCGTTGTTAATGATCAATCAGAATAAATAGATGAAATTAAAATCTTCTTTAAAAAAAAATTACATAAGTAAATATTTTATAGGAAATATTTTATAAAAAAAATAAATGAAAAATTATGTACCTAATAAAGTAAGAGTTGTGGCTTCATTATCAGACACAAGAACTCCTATTTTCTGATAATATATTATACACGACCAAGAATACCCTTAAATTAAATATTTTGTAAAATATTTGAAATGTAACTTATAAGAAATAAAAAAAACCTTATTTCACAATTGTTAATTTTTGAGTATTTTTATCATTTGTCCATGGTTATGTCATTTTTTAAGTATTCTTTGTATCTTCACGAAGAAAACAGTTGGTTTCGAAATATGTTGATATTTATTTATCAAATAGGAATTTCTACGTCACTCGATTAATGTATTTATCATTAGCGGAATCTCTTATAAGGTATGGAATTACAGCCTAGGGACTTTCCTGTAAAACAAACATCAATCATGTTCAATCAGTGCAAAATTATTAGCTCATAAAAGATTATATGAACAAAGGCATAATATTCCATAACTTTTTCAGCGTCTCAAAATTCTTTCAGTAAAATCAATTCTGTGGTACAAAATTCTATCTCAACACATTAATAACTCTATATATAATTCAGATAGACTAAAGCACACTTACAATACTCGTCTCAATTTTAATGAAGGATTAATGGTTCCTAAGCATACAAACAAATATGAAAAAGAACTTTAGATCACATGATTCCTAGCTATTTAAATATGTAACCCGCTGAAATAATACAAAAAAAATAACTATTAAAACTAAACAGTTAATAAATATATTGAAAACTTGGCTGGCTGAAAGTAGCTATTTGTATTAGGTACTAAGGAAATATTATTTTATGTACGATATGTTGCTGTCGCTTATGTTTTTTTTTTTTTGTAGAAATATTTTCGAGTAAGATTCTTGAGAAATATTTATGTTTTAAGTTTGTTACATATGTTTTTTTTTTAATGTTTTTATTTGTTACAATTTGAAAATTTTGAAATTTTAGAAATCAGAAAAAGTTTTAATAGCGAATTAAAACTAACTAACTAACCATCACGCTGTTTCTCCGCAGGGGTAGGCAGTGAGGACGGACCGCCAAAAAAACTCGATCTTGGCATACACTTCTTGCTTCATTCACATTCGTACATCGTCTCATACATTCTCTTTTATTATTCCGACTTCTGACATGGCCCGACTCAAGTATTTGATTCACTTGATCGTGCCATGTCTTCCTTCGGCGTTCCGTGCTTCTTCTTCCATACACATTGGCGTCATAAATACTCCGTATACTCCTTTCTTCGTTCATTCGCTCTACATGCCCAAACCATCTAAGCGACCCTTTCTTAATCTTGCTCATGACACTTACATCAGCCTTGCATTCTTTACGAATATCTATATTTTTTACACGATCATACATGGTTTTACAACACATTCGCCTCAGAGATCTTATTTATACGGCGTTCAGTTTACTTTCATGCTTTTTTAGTGAATTAAATTTAATTAATAATTAAATTTATTTTTTTAAATAGTTAATCGCTTAACATTCATGATAAATTACTTAACTAATTTAAAAAAAAAATGTTTATAATTTGTCTATTCTTACATGATTGTGTTCTATGTTTAACATTTGTCTATACTTGACATTATTACTTTTTAGTATTCTATATATTACCGATGAAGAAAGCATCGCTTTCGAAACACGTTGATATGTGTATATTAATAAAGTGGTGAACACAAAGTAATTTTTATTTCATTCATTTAGAACACGTATCTATTAAAAACCGTCAATGAACTGTATAAAAAGATGCTTGAAATTACGATATAGTAAATCCGGAGGTCACGGATTTTATTATCGAAGTGCCCAACTAAATTTCACATATTATTTAAATGTAGATATATAATATATCTTCATATACATAAAAAAAAATTAAGACCATCTATAATTGTTAGTAATAAGTAATAAGATAGACAGGCCTAGGAATTAGTACTTGTCCAACGCCATCAACGTATTAACATTCATTTTTATTTTATTACTGAATCATTTTGATGTTATGAAACCAATGGAAAAATGTGTATATTTTTTCTGTGATAATCTTGACAACAAATAATGGTCCTTGATTAGTTCAAGTATTTAATAATTGCAAACATGCACTTTTATCCTATTGAAATAAATTATTAGAGTTGAAAATGTAATCATTTCCAATGAAAAGATAATCTTTCAAGTGCGCTTTGTACCAAATTTCAAATAATTGTGCCCGTGATCGAAACATACCCCTGGAAATGAAAGCAAAATCACATGAGAATTTATTTGTAAAGTCAACGCACTCAAATATGACGGGTGGACGGAAGGCTGCGGAATTAGATAAGAAGTAGCATTATGAAATTAATTCGAATTCGCAAGATATCGCCGTTCTCGTATTTATAAAACAACACGGACGGCATTGCGAAAATTTCGGGAACTAATATCACCGAATTTTGAAATATTCCCTGGCACACTTACGCCATTCTGCCCAACTTTTCGAATGATCAATATGAGTCACCGATCAGCCAAGTGTTTTAATAAGTTTTAGATCTATTTGCCTGTTTCCTGGCATTTTTCATCCTAAATTTTCTATGGAGGTGCCTGCCCATTATAAAATAGTATCCGCCCACTTTCATATACGATAAAATATTAGCCGCCCACTATGAAGACAATAGTGATGTCAAAGTAAAAACTTTCAATGTGAAATTAACATAGAAGAGTTAATATTGTATTTATTATGAATACATATCATTTGTTTTAAAAACTAACCAATAAATTAACATTTTATACTTCAAAAAAGGGTGTGTTAAAAATATGTTAATAAAAAGTGTTAACATGACTTCTGATAATGCCGCGAAGCACAATGTTCGTTTCGTACATTTGACGTTTCTCGATGAGTGAAAAAACGTAGCTTAAAATTATAAAAATAAGTTGGGTTTTCTTTAGCTCTATTTAAAACATACAATAAACATGTTTTGACATTCGTAAACGGAAATACGTATTTGCCATTCAATAATTAAATTACGTAAAAAAGATCGTAAACTAATAATGACATTTGACATTTCGGAGACATTTGTTCACCCTGTTGACACTTTTTATAGCTAGTTTTCTGCTGAGGAGAACTTTAATCCACAAAAATCGATATCCTAAATTGATCGTAAATTTGATACAGAATGTCGTTGGGAAGAGCGAATTTGTGCATTTGAACAGTGTTGAGGCAAAATTTTGGCTCAGCCGTTGCTCGGTAGGTTTGGGAAGAATGGCCGTTACACTCAGAGTGAATCATTTCTCTAACGTACCTTAAACGGTGCGTACGCGGAACGAGCTACCAACAGTCATATTTCCTTCCTCATTTAATCCAGCCCTATTCAAGTCCCGCATTAACAAAGCCCTTCCTACAGCCCCTTCCTCGGCTCGCCTTTCAAAGTCGTCCGACATGGTTTCTCTGGCTTTACAAATAATTGACGGGGGGATTTTGTGAAGATCGAAAAATGGTTTTCAAAATATAACTTCGGTTGAATACTTGATAACATTAAATCACTCATCTTTATATAATTTAAATACTATAATCCCATAGGTTGAAGCTATATATTATCCCATTCGTAACGTAATCGTTCCTTTGTATTTTAATCACCGATCATAAAATATTTATAGTATCTACCCACTTACTTCTTTTATACTCATGTTATTATATTATGTACTAACCCACTGATTATATTATTTTGTACAACCTGCTGTTATAATGTAACCGCAGGTAAAACTTATCCATTACGCTGTAACTATATACTTATATTGTACCTAATAACTTAATTTACGCTCTAATTATTATTTTATGTACTATATTATTATACTCCTTTTTATAACTATGTGGTAAATGTAAATCATGTAAAAACCTTCGAGGCGTCAATAAATAAAATATTCAGAATGAAAGTCCGCATTCTGTGGAAAAGAAGCAGTATAGAAAAGACTTCGTGTCCAACATATTAATGTTTGGCCTACCCCTATACTGCAGCGCTTCCAGTATGTTCACGGAGGGGCGAGTTCCTGGTTTTGTAGCCCTTATAAGATTCAGGGTGGTAGGAATGAGGGAAAGGATAAACAGCTCCGGGAATATCCTCATCATGGAAGCCCGCCTCAGTCCAGTCCCCAATAGTATCGACGCAACTGGAGAAAGACATTGGCCCCTCACAGTATGAATTGGTTTCAGTTTGTAATAATAAATAAAATTTTAATATATATTTTAAAGAATTATTCCCATTTTTAATATGAGTAAAACCTATTTATAAAAATGAATGTTTGTCTGTGTATCTTCGATTTTTTAGAAAATTACTATACCGGTTTCGCTAAAAATAGCACAGTTTGTTAGTACTGGGAAGGTTTAGAGAGTAGTTTTAATGAAATCCAATATGTAAACCTATTGCTATAGCGTCTTATTATTAGTGTGAAAAACATTGAACCCGGCATGATGTATTGAGGTTAGCCCATAGATATACCACACTACTTAGCCACAGATTACATATTATAGGTTTGTTTGGATAGAATAATTTCAAAATCGAAAACACAAGTAGGTACCTACATTATCAGTGAGATACATGAAATTTATTATTAATATACATAAAAAAAAGGTTTAGAATGAAATAAAATTTCCAAACGACTGTTTCTTTGTTAACAGATAGTAATATCCTATTTTTTTTATAATTCAACGTATATATACTTTTTACGGAATGTGTGGAACTGCACTAACCGAAAAAAAAAATTATAAAAAAGTCCCACTCATATATATAGCATATAATCAGTGGTGCTTGCCGCCAATTTCCAAGGTGAGATTTTTCTGAATAAAGAACTCTAGTCCAATTTTAATATTTTTTTTATCAATAATGACGTTCAAACTTAAATACCAATATGTGTAAATGTTATAAACGAAGTATATTTCGTTTTATTTTCAAAAGTTTGTTTACATAGTTAAAATAATTTTGGAAGTTAAAATTTTTCAAAGCCCACCAAAACGCTCCAAGTCTATGGCCGGTCAATTTTGAGGTTAAAATGTCAAAAGTCAAAACAAGGATGAGCTCTACCGTAGATAATTTTATATTCCATTCATAGTAAACCATAAGTAAACGTAAGTAAGAAAATTATATACCTTTTTAGGAACTTCAACTCATAGAATAATAATAGCATTGAGCATTAATATTATCATAATATCCGTGTTGATAATTGGTTTGCTCATGAATACTGTAATTTCTTTCATAAATAATACTTGTTTATGTTGAACAACAATTATAGAGCTTAGAGTCACCCAAATTAAGTTTAAATTTCGCCAAAGCTAAAAAAATACACGTTTAAAATACAAAACACAATCGATTTTTTTTCCATACTATTCCAAAAACAGAATGCGGATTATGCGTCATTCGTCAAATGTTCCAAACGCAATGGTACCAACATAACAAGGTGTTTCAACGAGATGACTTTTTATTCACTTTTGAAAAACTTATTAGTTCATTATTATTACTTGACTAGATGAAGTCGGTGTCGATCAGAGCAACACGGCTCCAACGTACACGTCGGCGTCGGCGAAGCGAAGGTCGCACTGGATGGCGAGCACAGATGGGCAGTATCTTATGAAAGTATTCAGTAGGTAGGTACCTGAGCAGGCCTGCGGGGGCAGTGGGAAGATAAGGGTTGTGCTGGACTTGCGGCGGGCCACCGCGCAGCCGAGCGACTGCGGCTTAAAGCTGCGCAGCTGCTGCATGAAGTCGCTGCACTCCATCAGGGCGACGTCGGCGAAGTGCAGGTCGCACAGGATGGCGTTCTTGAAGCGGCGGGCGCGCTTCTAGGGAGGTGGGAAAAAAATTATGTTTTAGACACAAATCGTGAAATTATTTATAACATGCTGCAGAAGAAATACGCGAGACATACTGAAGACAAAACTAAACTAAAAATAAAGTACGTTTTCTTATCTATCCTTTCTCTAATAATGTGACCTCATTATTTTGAAGAGGAAATGAAAAGACATCTCGTTACCGTTCGCTTTATCTCACCACGTAAATACAAAGTTCATGAAATAACCGTCACAATAATCCCGTGTATCGCCACAGTATCTCTATGAAAGCATTTTCATAGCTTCGTTTTTAAGACTTATATCAAAGCGCTTAGCTTCACAGGCGCTTCAAAGCAACACGCAAACAAATTATAACAAAATAAATATGGGGGCATGATCTTTCTGATAATGAGGCGTTAAGGGGGTTTAATACCTTTTTAAGTAAAAATTCCAGGCATTTTCAGCCCGGCGCGCGGCGTTTTTATTCAATTCCGCAAATGGAGAACTGTTTATTTGATTCGGCAAACAAGATGGGGGCGGAATATTATCATACTTAAATATTAAAAATACTTGTTTACCAAGCTCGAATTGAAGCAATATTTGTTATCGTTGGTTAAAATGAGCCTTGTGGGCGGTATTTGAATTCGGCTTGGGGGATTTCAATAGATTCATTATCCGATACTAGGAATGATAATTCTGCAAATTCGCATTACGTTTTCCGATAAAAAAATATATTATTCAGTGAGTTATCCCATTGACGGTCAAGGCTAATTCAATAAGGAACTCCAGTGAAAAATATAATAGCTTTAAAAATACATATTCACATAGATCAACAATCGCCGATTCTGAATATATGACTTTAATTATACGAAGAATTTATAAATCATTATTTAAAAGTGATTAAAAAATCATCTCATCAAAACACCTTGTTACGTTGGTATCAGTGCATTTGGAACATCTGATGTCACGTGCGATTTCCGTTTTTGGAATAGTATGAAAATTTTTATTTTTCACTTCATTTTTGTATCGAGGCGAAATTTAAACTTAATTTGGGTGCATTTAAGCTCTATAATTGTTGTTCAATATAAAAACTATTTTTAGTGAAATAAATTAGAGAATTCATGAACAAACCAATTATCAATACAACAATTATAGAGCTTAGAGTTACCAAATTAACTTTAAATTTCGTCAAAACTAAAAAAAAATACGTATTTAAAATACAAAACAAAATCGAAAAATAAAAATTTACAAATTTAAAAACAGAATTCGCACGTGATGTCAAATGTTACAAATCTAATAGTACCAACATCAAAAGGTGTTTTGATGAGATGATTTTTTATTCACTTTTTAATAACGATTTATAATTTCTACGTATTATATATAATGAAAGCTATATATTCAGAATCGTCGTTTGCTGATTCATGTGAATATATATTTTTAAAGCCATTATATTTTTTACTGGAGTTCCTTATTATCGCAGGAAAAAAATATTTTTGTTGGTTTAGCAAAGATAAATTTCCTATTTATTTGTGATTCGTAACTTAGATCTTCGATTGAATCTCAGAATTCTTAATACTTAAAAGTAGTATTAAATCTTTATTTTATAAGAAAACTAAAATTTTATTAAACATATTTATTTTATATGAAAATTAGATCCAAATCACATTTTTAAACAGTTTTTTCTTCAATAGAAGTAAAATGACTCTGTAGTGTCATTATTAATAAAATTACCAAGAAGTGTTGTGTGTACACCACTGTTTAATAAATAAATATTTTTTAAAATAGCTATCCCTCAAATTTAATTTAAAATGAATACGTATATTTAGAAAATTATTAAAACAAAATTAAAATAATAGCTATTGTAATTTGATGTCCTTATGCCTTGTTATTTTCTCGATTAAAAAAAATAATAGTTTTAATTTTTTAAATTCCTATAAGAAATTTATTATTTAATTTATATGAATTTAAAGAAAGTGTACATATATTTTAACATTTTTAATTAATTAATCTTTTTTATTTAACATGTTTATTATATGTCTATACTTGTCACTATTTCTTAGTATGCTGCGTATCCTGACCATCGCTTCGCTGCCGAAACATGTTAATATAACACAGGTGGTACACAAAACACTTCTTAACAAACATTTTTTGTTTCTGACGTAAGATTGCCAGAATTGATTCGGGTAATTTACTAATTAAGATGGTGATCAAACAGTACCTTATCTGGTATAACCTGAAGCTCCTGAAAGATAAATTAACTAACGTTATACCCCGAGCCAACATCGATGAATTTTCAAATTCAATTTCCGTGTTTATCTTCCCCGTGAGACAGTAACCGGAGTTTGTTTGTGGAATGCAAAACAAAGGTTCCCAAGGCGTATACAAATGTCAGAATTCAAATCCACAGAAGCAGATCTTGGCGATAACTTTTTATTATGAGAACTGGCATTTTTTATAATACACTAGCTGATGTGTACCTGGCCTTGCCCGGGATTTTATTTTTGGAATAACGTTATGGTGTTGTGAAATCTTGCTTGTCGTTTGGGTGCCATAATTGATTTGACAGTGAAAGTAATGCCTTGTAACTATCATTACTATCTTTAAATAAGAAACCAAAGAAACGGTCTTTTGAATTTATTTTTTCATTACAAACATTTATTTTTTGAAAACATATATTAATAATAAAGTTCTTAAGTAGGTACCTATTAGTGTTTTCCATTTTAAAAATATTCTATTAAACTGACCTTCTTCTTTTGAATATGTAATCTGTGGCTAACCAGAGCAATATATCCATGAACTATATTGCTCTGGTTAGCCATAGTACAATATGGCGGGTTCAATATTTTTCATACTAATTATAAAATGTTATGGCAACAGTTTTACATATTGGATTTCATTCAAACTACTCTCTTAACTATGCTATTTTAAGCGAAACTGGTCATTGTAGTAATTTTCGAGAAAACCGAGGACAGACAGAGAAACATTGATTTTTATAAATACAATACATTGAAAATTCTATCAGAGATTAAAAATGAGAAAAAAATCTTGCCATATTAAAAAAACGCCACGTTGCTCTTAATAATAATAAGAGTTAATTTATATAGCGCAGTTTTGTGAAGGTTCACCTCAAGTGCGGTTTACTAACTAACCTAACCTAATATAATTTTATTACAGATATAACTACATAGTATATCTGTTATTATAATATATATACAATATGCAAATTAAAACTATGACATAAAATATTCATGAGCAGGTATTATAAAATAATAACTTAAAAACTAAGGGTGTAAATAATCAAATATAAAGTAGGTACAAATAACAACAGAGCAAGAGAAAATTATATGACATTAAATACATGGTTTTTACCTGAATACTAATGGAATTAAATGATGATGACGCTGCTGACCTAAGGGTGGCCTGTCGTGAATTGGTATTTTTGGGAATACACAGTTCCGATAAGTAAGCCAGAGCTATTTCGTTTAGTGACTTGTGCTCAGTGTGTTAAAAATAGATGTCAAAAATTTGAAGTGATATTATCAAGCATTTTTTTCAGACTCCTTTTTATTTCTGGGGGATTTTATTATGCATTTTTGATCCCAGATATGTATGTATATGATATTTTGCCGTATTGCTCCTCGGGATAGCGAGAACCCTTCTGGCTTGATTTCATAAAATATATTTATGATAGTTTTTTTAAAGATTTCTGATATACGCGGGTAAAAATGGGAGAATAGTACCCAGGATATCAAATTCTTGGAAGAACTCATCATTACGGAATCTACTCCATCAGTTATTTTGGATTACATGTGGCATATTCATAGACACACCCCACAAATTATTAAAAATAGTGGCTTTTTGGAACACAGAAAACTTCATTGTTTTCAACATAAGAAACGTATTGTTGAATAGTGAAGTAATTATTTCATGAATCCACTGGACATACTTCTCAATCTACAAGTATTCTGAACTATCCGAACTGGTTTGATTTATCAATGTCTCGAAACTTTATCTCTTCGACTGTGCTTTCCTTTGTCTTGGCCGCAAATACTAGATAGTCCCAGGACGCCACTGCTATCTTCCTGGCCATCGCATACCCCAAGAGCCTCTCAATTGAAATACCTGCAGGTTAGAATTTCATTCAAGGAAGGATCGGCCGCTATCGGGCTCTGGACCTGACAAGTTTTACACACCGACACGAATACACGTTTAAATGATCCGTCTGGCGAGGATGGCGATACTTTGTGATATGAAAATACTCGATAGAGATTAAGGGATGTTATCCGAAGAAATGGTCGACAACGGTTTACGTGGAATCCGGCTAAATTGATGAATATCTCTAAAACATGTTCTTGTATCAAACACAGACATAAACGTATGGTCCTAGGCCGATACAATATGTTAAGCAAAAATTGTATTTTTGCCGTAAGTAGGTACTCCATTGTATTATTTTATGTCTATTCTTTCATTTTGTATGGCTCTATGTTGTATTTGTGATTCGAAGAAATACTTTTTTTTTTTTAAATTTAAAGAAAATATATAACAAAAATTATCCATTCACCACTTAGCATTTTCACAAAATCAATTTTTTTTTAAATAATTAGCGTTTTTACGACAGATTTCAATTCATTACCTTAATAACATTATTGTCATTAATAAAAAAAAATTAAGAAAACCCTGCCACCATTAAAAGCGGGGAAAGTAAATTTCAACTGTAAGTACCTCACATAATGGAGAAATTTAATTATCATAGTTGTTTCTCAGTAAATTGGTGTTCACAGAAAGTATTAATAAGTCATTTCAAACACCGTAAAGATTAAAATTGGGTGGGGATAAAAAAAACGATATACGTAAGTAATCGCAATGTGCCCAATCGCAGTTTAAAAATGGCGTTGAATGCAGAAACAGCTATTGCAAAAATAAAAACTTAAATACTAAATTCATTTTCTTTATTTTTTAATTATTTATCAAATTAAATTAACACATGGTTAAAAATAATCTAATATGAACAAAATATCTATACACGAACACTTTTACAATTTAAGAATTACAAATAAAAATTAAAAAATTACGATTTGTGTTTAATTCTTAGAACTCAATTTAATTTATTTTTTTTAAATTTTACTTTAATCAAATTTAATAATGTTATTATTAAGTTCTATAAGTATTTTTAGTTTTTTATATTGTGACGGCTATTTCGGTGTTCCAATTGCCTTGAACGTCGAAACATCTGTCACAATAATCAAACTAAAAATACTTTCAGAACTTAATAATAACATTATTAAATTTGATTAACATTAAATTATGATAAAAATTACGAGATTAAAAATTGCACTTTATATATTTCGTCACTTCCTTCTTAAATTTCAATAAATTTTCCTATTCTTTTATATTGGCCGATATTTCCTGGAAGATATTCATGGCTCTATGTCGTAATGAGTTTAGCGATTTTGTTTTATTTCGAATGGGAACTCTTATTTCATTTCTTCTTCTTGTAGATTGGCTATGTCTGTGTAGATGTTTATTAATTTTCTTCAGAATTCAGAATTTTGTTGGCCGTTAAAATTTTTAAAGAGAAAAACTATTACATTTAAGTAATATAGTTAAAAGACAGTATGTTTAGGTCACTAAGCATTTTTTTAAACTATGGAATATTTTAAATTAAATATTTTAGTTTTTGTTTTAAACCTTTTTATTTTACTTATTAATGCATTATCGACCGGTTTCGGTTGAAATCAACCTTCATCAGGAACGTACACATATAAACTAAATTAACATACAGAGATATTTTATAAGGAAGACAGTAAAAGTGGGAGAAAGAGATAGTATATCAGAGTAGAACAGGACAGAGCATCAGAGAGTGTGCGGTATAGGGTTAGGTAGAGGGATATGCGAAGGGGAGGGAAGAAAGGGAAAATAATTAAAATCAGACTTTGGGTTAAATCTAATTGTTTGTTTAAAATACGGCAATTATTATTTTTATTTGATTTTGATATTTTTAATGCTTCTAAGTTCTAAGCAAGCCAAACAGTAATAGTAAGGCGCAATCGCATAAGTAATACATAAAAATTGAATAGGTTTGCTGTTTCCCCCACTTTCACTGTTTTCATAATGATATATCTCCTATGTAAATTTAGTTTACATGTGTACGTTCCTGATGAAGGTTGAGTTCAAGCGAAACCGGTCGATAATCCATAAATATAAATAAAATAAAGTGATTTAAAACAGAACAAAAAAACATTTCACTTAAATTACAATGTCTAGTCACAAAGTGTTAAATTATTTGCATGGTATTGTTTTGCATATTAGAATCAGTTTCCGTTTATAATATCATCCAGTTCCCAGAAAGAAACAGTATCTAAACATTGATTGATCAGAACTATCCGAATAAGCCGGACGATGAAAGCCGCCCAGTAATCCATTATTCTCGTGTTATTTCTGAAATCGAGTTCTAAAAGCAACTCTGCTGGTATATGCCATTCGAAATTCCGCTCATTTAAGTTTAAGACACTGGTCTATAGTTTCCACAAAGACTGATTTATGTAGTCAAAGTAAACATCTTCCGCTATTGCAAGTCTTCACGGCTAAAACAACCCCCGGCCACTAGCTGGTTCGCGAAGGTTTCATTTGTTTCATGCCCTCGGTAATGATATGAGTACGTCGTGCTGAAAGTTTTAAATAAAAAAGAGACAATTACTTTGTGAAAGTTGATGAAATACTTGCAAAAACTGAGAAAAAATTTACAAACTACGTGGCATTGTAAATACAGTATGCGATTTCTTTCATCAAGGTATTTAATTTTGATTTTATTACGTGAGTACCGCACAAAAGTCCAAACTGGTCCCAACCGTCTGGAGCCAGAGAGACTATGGCATCCCCAATTGGGGTATGTTAAGCGGCTAAAGGTAGTAGGAAGGGGAAGAAAACGGGGAAGAGGAAGTTGAGTAAGTACGTGGCTATCCAACAAATCTAGTCACTAAACAAAGCTAAACCATTTTAAGCAACATTCCGATTCTGAATGGTGATTTTTCATCACATCAGTACTGAAAGTATCTACAACTCTTAACTTGCCGCAAATATATTATTAATTATTTTTAATTAATAAATTGTGTAACATTTTCTTGGTCACTCCGGGATTTGAACCCGAAATCTCCGGGTTCGTAACCGAGGATTGTAACCACTCAGCCACGGAGACTTTCTTTGATTTTTAGAAAAACTCCACACATGAGGACCTGAGGGAAATGATTTCCCTCAAGGCCTATATAATATTAGGGGATAGTGTGGAGAGGGTCTTTTAGAGGATAGGAAGGAGTGAACGTGGGTCTTGAAGAGACTCATGTTGCAGGATGAAGGAAACATAGAGGCCGGCAGATCATTCCACAGCCGAGGTGTTGAACAGAGAAAGAGTCGTAGAAGCGACCCATTCTTATGTGACAAATGTCAACTATGTGCAAATGTTGGGCGCGCGTTTGGCGTATTTTCCGACTATGCACCGGTACTGATGGGATCAATGACGCTAGTTCCTCAGAAAATCTTTGTTTTGTTTCAAGGTTGTTGTGTTTGGTTTCAGGTTTTAAGTTTTTTTTCAGATATTTTGGGGCTACCGACCAGTGGTGGCTCCCAAATTCCACAGTGGGGTGCACTTGCGATTTTTACTCATACCTGCGGTCTCTGTACATACGTTCAGCTTCTGAGAGACTAACTTTACTCTGGCTTAGTGGGAGCCCCCACACGTAAGCTTAAGGTTACACCAAGGATATCAATGGGGGGCTTGTTAGGAAGATTGCTTCCATTAAAGGTTACTTAATTGTCATTTCGATCCCTTTTAGACGTAATCAGACATGATTGGGTTTTTGAAACATTAAATTCAACGAGGTTATTCTTACCCCAAGAGCAAACCCTTTCAAGGTAACCGTCCATTTTCTGCTTCAAAGCCTCCAAGCCGTTGGAGTTTGCGTGCCCTTTGGGGGTTTGTTAAACAAAAAGCTATCATGGACTGTACTGTTATCTGTGTAACAATGGATTGGTGCACATGTCAATAGGTCATTGATGTGCAACAAAGTCAGTGACAAAACCGATCCCTGTGGGATGCCAGCATTTATTGAATGCGAGGAAGAGATGAAACCGTCAGCCACCATCTGAAACGATCTCTCCCTCAAAAAGTCAGCAATCCACGTACACAATGATACGGGAAGTCCGTAAGAAGGCAGTTTCTTGACAAGTCCTCGGCGCCAAACCCGGTCAAAGGCCTTTGATTATTTTCGCACGACCTTTTAATTAAAAAGGCAATAAAATTCCAAAAATAAAAGTTTTCATCACATTCCGTCTTTACGTTAAAGTTGGGCAATCAGAACTTCGAATATATAAGCCGACCGTGATGTTCGAATTTAAACAAATGTTTGTTAACTAATTTATTAATCTTTGTATGTTATTTTTATAAACTTAAAATTGTTTTAATCTCGATCCAGGCTTAGTCAGGTTAAACGTTGAATTGTTAATAATAAATTTTAACTCGTGAAGAAACAATATAATAAAAAAGAAAACAATAAAAATTATCGTATAATTTTTGACACGCCTGAGCCTTGGCATAAATATCGACATTCTGGTTAATCCCTCCAGGCCAGTTTTCTCAGCTTTCAATTTGATATTCTTTGTCTTCTTGCAAAGATCTTTTTCACAATCGTGAAACATTTTTCATATAAGTGCCCGGAACTCAACTTTTCAGGTGCCAAAAGAAAGCACTTCACTTCATCTAAGTTCAACGACCGAGTTGACAGAAAAAAAAATGGATGGTATTGTTCAAGTATAGAGTGAATACGAATCTCATACAGACAATAGCGTCTCTGTACGAGGGAAATGTTGCATGTGTTAGGGTAAACGATGAATTCACGGGGTGGTTTGACATCACAAAAGGTGTTAAGCAAGGCTGCGTAAGGTCACCGCGGTTATTCAATCCATACATAGATAATGGTATGCAAGTATTGAAAGGCGTGGGCTTGGGCGCGAAAATGAGTATTCTAAAATAAGGTAGCCTGTTTTGTATGCTGGTGATGAGGTACTGATTGCTAACAGTATGGAAGATCTACAGTCCCTCGTATCTAGAATGAACGACGAATGTATAAAGAATGAGCTAATGATCGGTGCAAGTAAGTCTAAAGTCATGGTGTTAGAAAGAGAGAGTACGAAAACAGTGTGCAATATAGTTGTGAATTATGAATACTTGGAGCAGGTTAATGAGTTTTGTATTTGGGAAGTATGTTTATGAGAGATGGAAAGACTGATAGGGATATTGAAATACGGGTGAATGCAGGAAACTCAATTAACGGAGGACTGAACGCGGATGGCGCAAACAAAAAGTTATCCAAAGAAGCGAAGCTAGGAGTCCACAATGGATTACTGATACCAACCCTGATGTATGGCAGTGAGGCATGGAACTGGTAGAGGAAGAATAAGAGTAGACTGAATGGTATAGAAATGAGATCTTTGAGGCAAATGTGTCGTAAAACAATGTATAATCGTGTGAAAAATGTTGAATTTCGTAAAGAACGCAATGCTGATGTAAACGTTATGAGTAAGATTAAGAAAGGGACGCTTAGATGGTTTGGGCATGTAGAACGAATGAACGACGAAAGGAGTGTAAAAAATTATTAAATAATGTCACTTAAATTTATTCATGCATAACACAATTATTAGATTAAAGATAAACAATGATTAATTCAAAATACATACATCAAGCATAACTGGAACATTTGGTTCATAAGAACAGGCAATCTGCCTAGCTGGGAACTATTATCGACCTGACAAGACACATAATAGCGCTTGTACACCTTTTAATTTTAATCGATATCAGCTGTTTAAATATTCTCAATGTCATTAGTTATTTTACAATAAACGTATGTACGTAATCTAAGAAATAAATAATTTGGAAATTAAAAAAAACTTTTTTTTTATAAAGATTTTCAAACATTCTCAGTTTACAAATAACCTGGGAATGTTTGAAAATCTTTTACTATCATCACAGTAGGCGGAAGATGTTGCCTGTGTGGTGATGGAGAGCTTAGCCAGCCGACGAATTGAAATTACGACGTCGGGGTGAGACCCAGATGTGATGCTAACTTAGGCATTGACTGGTCAAAGATCAATTATATAAATGGCTTAGTTTTCCAGAACTATACAATATAATATAACGTAAAATATCTTTAATATGTCATTTATTGGTAGGTTAATTTAAAATACAATGAACAAATGACTATCTGGCACAATTTTAAAAAGAAAAGATAATAGGAGGAAGAGGAATATTGAAAAACTTGTGAGAAAAATATGTTACCTGGTTGGGTCCTGTGAGGTTTAGACCACAAGAGTTGCAGCGCAGGCATTCCTCGTGGTAATGGTTGTTGTCATACAGCGGGGAAGGCTCTGCGGAACAAACATACCCATTAATATATGCGTCTAACTGAGCGAACACAAAAAAGCAGCATTTGAAAAAAACTACGTAGCTAATAGCTACTTATCGGTCATCTGACAACCACTGATTCAAAAGATTATTTGTGCAGAAAACACAAGAATTCAAGAAACATCAGAAAATCAAAGAGATTATATAAACCTCGACTACCATAAGCAAATTATTCTTTTCTTGTTTCCCAGTCGTGTAACAACTTGACTTATTTCTCCTGGCTTCAGTATCGTGCAACTCAACCAATTATAACATTATAATCACTGCAAGTAAATCAGCATATACAATAAGCTATCAAATTTCGTAAACGATAATTATAATATTTGAATAAAGTACTATAAATATTATGCCACTACCACTAATCGTCGGTGAGATTACTAAATTTAATAATTTGCAATAATTCATCACACACCTCGTGGTCAAGAAACCTGCCAATAGGTATCTATTTTTTCCTATTACATGATATAGTTCAATCTTTGTTATACGATTTCGCAAATGTAATTCCTATTCGTGTCCTTTTATGGCTTAAAATTGTGAGTTAAGTCAGCTTACAACTTAATACGAACAGAACTAGTCCGACTTCGTTCGTCAAACTTACTGGTACATGCTCATGTCTAAAGGATAACTGCTAACGGTGGACTAGTTATGACCAGATATCTTAATAAGGCAGAGAACCTAAAAAATCAAAAAAATATAACATTCTACCCAATTCAACAAAAAAAGCAAAGTTTACTAACGAAAATCACCCGAAGGAAGCTATTTTGTTAAAGTTTGTCAAGCCGCTTTCAAAAAGATATGTTTTAGATTTTTTTTTAAATTTCCAAATTGCTTTCTAACCTCAAACAAAATGTCAGTCCAAGCATGTGGACCCAGTTCATTAAAAGCTCTGTCCTCAAATTTTGCAGCATTCGTAAGAGAAGGTTCGTACAATGTTAAACTGCGATTGATCTTCAGAAGGAGGTGTATGCCAAATGGTTATTTAAAAAAACATTTTAATGACAATTATTCTTAAAATTTTTTTTTAATTGAAGGGCAGGCTGCAATAAGGGTTTTTTCCAAAAATATCGAAAAAGTTGGAAGCGTTTAAAGTTTTTAAATTGATTCCAAGTTTATATTAATCGTAATAAATGAATAAAAAATTACTTTGTAATCACCACTTTATTAATATATACATATCAACGTGTTTCGAAAGCGAAGCTTTCCTCATCGAGAATATACAGAATACTAAAAAACGGTAATGTCAAATATAGACAAATGATAAAAATAGAACACAATAATGTAAAAATACACAAATTATAAACATAAACAAAAATTGATTAAAGTAGGTAAGTAATTATAGAAAAAAACCGTTTATTAATAATGACGCCACAAAGTGAGTACCAATCTTTTGGAGAAATTTTATTATTCGGGTTACATTTGGCAATATTTTTCGTCTTCCTGCAAAGTCTACCTCGGTCGGTGATGCAGGTGTCTATATGGTTTTTTTAATGACACATTTTAAAGGTTTAGGGAATTAAAAAATACGATTCTCCCTAAAACAGGAATTTGGCTTATTGCTCCAATTGCAGCATATCAATTTTCTCATTAATTTCGTGTATGTTTTCTAAATAAGCTGAATAATAGCAATATATTATGTAGATACGTAAAAAATGTAATATTGTATTAAAAATAATTACTAAGCGAACATCGCTATATTGATTAGACGCATCAGTAAGTATTGTGGAATGCACTACGCTCAGCTGCATGTTAATCATGCAATTGTGTATTAATATAAAAAAGCTTTTATTAATCTGCATTAAATTCCTCTGTTCGAAGCTTTTTACAGGCAAAATAACTGAAAGCTGGGGATCCAAATTAAAAGCATCGGTTGTTAGAGAAAAACAAGATTATATATATGTTTGTAGTAGAAAATAATTTCATTCAAAGGAAATGATTATATTTATAAAGGTTTTTAGGAATTCTGTCTGTGGTATATGGTTATATGATACAACAAATATATTTTTTTAAATTATCCAGTAAATTACGTAGATAGTTTGTTTATTATCATAGGTGTGAACCTGAAAGATAAAAATGCGTCTAGTTCAATCCAGTAAATTAAAAAATATACCACATCACTTAAAAAAAATACTAAGTGGTTAAAGTGATATGTTAAAACTGAAAACTGCTGAAAGAAATGTATGCACCACCAAAATGAATTATTAAACAAAATACTCGGCATTGTTCGGCAAACGAATAAACACGGAGACCAATTCAAATATCACCATGAGTAGATTACATCATCAACATGAATTAGTAAACAAAATACTCGGCATTGTTTGGCAAACAAATAAACATGGGGACCAATTCAAATATCATCATGGGTAGATTACATCATCAAAATGAATTATTAAACAAAATACTCGGCATTGTTTGGAAAACGAATAAACATGGGGACCAATTCAAATATCATCATGGGTAGATTACATCATCAAAATGAATTATTAAACAAAATACTCGGCATTGTTTGGCAAACGAATAAACATGGGGACCAATGCAAATATCATCATGGGTAGATTACATCACCAAAATGAATTATTAAACAAAATACTCGGCATTGTTCGGCAAACGAATAAACACGGGGACCAATTCAAATATCACCATGAGTAGATTACATCATCAACATGAATTAATAAACAAAATACTCGGCATTGTTTGGCAAACGAATAAACATGGGGACCAATGCAAATATCATCATGGGTAGATTACATCACCAAAATGAATTATTAAACAAAATACTCGGCATTGTTTGGCAAACGAATAAACATGGGGACCAATGCAAATATCATCATGGGTAGATTACATCACCAAAATGAATTATTAAACAAAATACTCGGCATTGTTCGGCAAACGAATAAACACGGGGACCAATTCAAATATCACCATGAGTAGATTACATCATCAACATGAATTAATAAACAAAATACTCGGCATTGTTTGGCAAACGAATAAACATGGGGACCAATGCAAATATCATCATGGGTAGATTACATCATCAAAATGAATTATTAAACAAAATACTCGGCATTGTTTGGCAAACGAATAAACATGGGGACCAATGCAAATATCATCATGGGTAGATTACATCACCAAAATGAATTATTAAACAAAATACTCGGCATTGTTCGGCAAACGAATAAACACGGGGACCAATTCAAATATCACCATGAGTAGATTACATCATCAACATGAATTAATAAACAAAATACTCGGCATTGTTTGGCAAACGAATAAACATGGGGACCAATGCAAATATCATCATGGGTAGATTACATCACCAAAATGAATTATTAAACAAAATACTCGGCATTGTTTGGCAAACGAATAAACATGGGGACCAATGCAAATATCATCATGGGTAGATTACATCACCAAAATGAATTATTAAACAAAATACTCGGCATTGTTCGGCAAACGAATAAACACGGGGACCAATTCAAATATCATCATGGGTAGATTACAAAATTAACTATGAAATGATAAGCGACACTACATTCAGACTATTAATACACACGAAATATGAATTGTGAAAATGAAATAATCATCATTTTCGCTTTACATCTTTATCTGCGGTAAAGAACGAACACATTCCTATAAAACGGATTAAGCCCCAAACGTATTTTTAGTATTAAATTACTATTTGATTTAAAGTCACACTTATTCAATAACAAGACACAGTGGGTTTGGTCTGCAAAAGAGGTTTTGATAATGGATCTTTAGATAAAAAATAAATGAGCTAACCAAGATAGCACCAAGAAATTAATGGTTTTTGACTGGCCAACGTATCGAGTATTCATTCCACTACCGCAATGGAATTAATACCCGATTTTTTTAATATTTAGTATGTTAGTTATGTTATATTACATATAATATCAGGTTTACGGTATCCATCATCGGGGCAGATAATATGTAAGTGGAGTGTAGAAAGCAGTACGCTTTCAGAGACTGCCAAACCCATTTCTGTTTGATTTGGGATACATTGGATACTATTTGGAAATAGGTGCTCTTCATAACAGGATACCACGAAGTGTTAATACATGTAATATCAATACATGTAATGTAATAATCATCCCTATCAATGTAAACACGATGATGTTCCATCAGTTTTGTAATATAGCGATCTTATTAAGTTTGTGCAACTGATTGTTATTTTATTAAAATGATTGTATGACAGATTACTCATCCGCTATAAGTATAAGAATTCTTATTTCAGAATTCTCAACATTTGGGAAGTATACGAACAAAATTTTGCCGTTATAATAATTAAATTTGTTTTGTCATGCTTTGTTGTGCTAGAACATCTGTTCTCCCGTGTGTTATCTTGATCAAGTCGTGGCGACGACTACGGCTGAAGTTTTCAAGTACGCCATAGCATTCCAAAAGGAACGGGTATATTCAAACTAAGTATCGCAAGATTTGGGTAACGTCTGGTTACCCGATACAATGTCTAGTACCCAAAAGCCGTAAGAATCTAAAATCATGTACGAATACATAACATCGTCGTTCGACTTGCAATTCCGCGAATGCAGTCTGAAAA
Organism: Halesus radiatus; assembly: GCA_022606495.2. NCBI lineage: Eukaryota > Metazoa > Arthropoda > Insecta > Trichoptera > Limnephilidae > Halesus > Halesus radiatus. The sequence goes on from JAHDVE020008242.1 coordinate 82,109, forward strand.
AAAATTAGGAGAGAGAAAATCCACAACACGTACGCGGTAGGTATTGTCCTTCTAAGCGGTATTACATATTATTGAAAAAAAAACGAATATTTGGCATTCTATGAATGATACTTGGAGAAAATAAATAAAAATCGAATGGTATTAAAATATCTCCTTCGGAAAGGTTGTCACATTCGCGGTATTTAAAATTACTTTGTTTAATACTAAGTGAAAGTTTGTTATGTAATTTTACAGATGAAAATTCAGAGTTTCTTTGTCCAAAAGTAGTATTACACTTAGGTATATTTAGCATATAATAATATATTGCACGCTGAATAAAAATATATAAACGACGAAATAAAACTCCAAGAGTATTACAGATCCTGTAGTTTTTAATTAGTGTGGGTTGTTTCCATAGAACAAAGAGGACTACAGGAAATGCGACGTGGGCGTGTTTCGTGATCCAAAAGTCTGGTATTCGGACCATAAAATTTCTAATAAAATAATTATTACATCATTATTTAATTTCGATTAAATGGAAAGGCAATATACAATATGCGGGTAGTTTAAGAGAGACAGAGCACTGCATTTCATTGGACCTCTCTGGGCTAGAACCAAAAGGTACCGTCTTCCATTTAAATCTATATGGAAGGCACTTCTAGCGTGTATTCTTTATTCTATGGTTATTCCTTTCTGCCTGTTCACCGACGTAATATAAATTGCGTAATTCTGCTAGACAGTCTAGGTCATTCATGCCCAACCCATGGCCCAATTGAAGATTTTTTTGTGGTCCAAAATGAAGTTTTCGACTTTCTGTTTAGGATTCAGTATTCATACAAAAAAATCCTTCTCGTAAATTTATCACATTTATTTTATATTTTGTGAAAGTAGAACTTTCTCGTTATTAGACCTCGGACTCTCGATGTGGGTTTTGATATATGGCTTGAAAAGTGCCCTGAAGAAGCTACGGTAGTAGCGAAACGCGGTCGGCAAAAGTATATACCAAATAAAAGTGATGCAAACAAAGTTATTGTTTTTATTTTTTTTTAATTATAGTGTCACATCACCAAGTTACCGCTTCATATGAAAATATATTCTTTATTTTTTTTTATACAACCACAAAGATTTTTTGGCCCACCAAACGATTTGGGTTGTTCAACCCTGGTTTACGTAGTACTTTTACACTGCACAGTGTATACGAGTATATAGTAGGTAATCATTTAGTTGCTCCGTATTCGTACCGTTTCCCCAACAGCTAAACAATGAAGCCACAACACAAATACTGAAACCACAATATCCTCAGTAATTAGTGATATCATTCTGTGATCTCCTTATCAAGCGACCGGGTAAAAGCCGTACATTCATGAAATTATTACGGATAATCACTTTAATTTGGGTTGCACAGATATAATTCAATGTAATTCATATTATCTGCTTTGATGTCATTATTACTTTAAATGTGACACATTCTCAAATTTGGAGCCTAACAGGTTTAATTTGAGTTGACGTTTTCAGCCAAATGTTGTCCTTATTTGTGGTTAAGTTGACGGAAAATTATATTTATCATCGCCGTGGAGTGAAAAGTCACTAACTAACAAATTGGCGGTTTTCATAGAATGGGTGTTTTGAAATAAGGAACTCCAGTCTATTTTTTTTAACAATAATGACGTTCATACTTAAATATCAGTATATTTCGTTTTTTTTCTAAAGTTAGTGTTCATGATTAAAATAATTTTCAAAGTTTCAATTTTTAAAAGGCCGCCAAAACGCTCTAAATCTGCTTTACCGTATATAATCGTATATTCTATTCCTGGTAAACCCAAGTAATAACATTATGTACCTTTTTTAGAAACTTAACCCAAAGAATAATAATAGTATTGTGCATTAAAATTATCATAATATCCGTATTGTTAATTGGCTTGATCATGAATACTGTAATTTCGTTCATGAATAATAGTCGTTTATATTGAACAATGATTATAGAACTTAAAGTCACCCAAATTAAGTTAAAATTTTTCCAAAACTAAAAAAAATAAATATTTAAAATACAAAACAAAATAGAAAAAAATTTTTTTGACACTAATCCAAAAACAAAATGATCACGTGACGTCAGATGTTCCAAATGCAATGGTACCAACATAACACGGTGTTTTGATGAGATGATTTTTTATTCACTTTTAAATAACGATTTATAAATTTTACGTATAATTATTATATGTAATGAAAGTTATATATTCAGAATGGGCGTTTGCTTATCTGCATATATTTAAGTCATTATATTTTTACTGGAGTTCTTTATTGCAATCTTGAATGTGTTTTTAAGGGTGATAATATTATTTTATTTGATTTTTATGGTTTCGAATCTTAGAACGTAATAATCCCAAAACTAGATCTTTAAATAACCCTGTTTGGAAGGTAATAGGACGTAAAACTGTCAAGTTATTAACAAGTAACTATGTTAAATAATATATTTGAATAAGAGGATAGTTCGTATGCGATACATATCTCCTTTTTACATTCGACTCGTCACTTAATTTCAATAAACATGTAGATACTATTTCAAAAATTTCATCACAAATATTAGGATTAACTCTACGATTCACAAATTGTTTTAAAAGTGCAGAATTAACAACAAAATTATATAAATCGATTGTGCGAAGTATTTTGGAATACGCGTCCACTATTTGTTCTCCTAATTACGAGATTCATAATTACAGAATCGAATCCATACAAAAAAAAAATAACCCATTTATCTGATCAATTTGGAACGTGTAATGATCGAATATCTGTCAGTCAGGCGTAAACTTTCTGATGTATTCCTTTTATTCAAAATTATGCATGCACCAATTGATACACCAAAGATTTTATCAGAAATCAACATTAATACACCAACAAGAAAATAAACAAGGAGGATAAAAGACATTTTTTTTATATTAAAGCCTATCACACAAATACGGGATATCTCTTTCCTTTATCGCGGATATTAAGAAATTACAAAACTATACACTGCACTATTAATGAAATAGATATTTTTAATGACACAATTAATCAATTTTAAAAAAAATTACCTTTAATATCAAACTGACATTCTAGGTAAAACATTTATTAAGTATCAAAACAGTGTACCATCAGCACAGGTGACAATAAGGAGTTAGTTTATGCACCTACTTTATAATATGTTTTCGACTTTTCACTTCTTTTTCATTTTTATTATCATTTTTGCGAGATAATGTGTGTTGTTGTTTATTGTACTTATTGATTATGATTGCTATGTTAACATTCAGGTATGTAAGTTTTGGGAATATTCCCTGTTTTATGTACCAAAATAAAAATATAATAAGATTATCTAACAGTAGTCAAACTGAAAGATAACTTTCGGAAAATTAAAAAAAAAATCAGATTCCATTTTTCACGGAGATATTGACTTTCCCAATAGATTCGGGGAGTAAAATTATATACTTTGACATATCTCATTTTTACCAAAAATGTTAGTTAGTGAGTTTTCACTCTACGGCTACGATATAATGATAATCGTGAATAATTTATTGTTCGTCAATTAGATGCATTTGTGCATTCTGTATTGTCATAACTCAACTATTTTTATATCCGTCAGTTTAACGATATACTCGTATATCGTATTGTAATTCCAGGGAACAGTTCCGGGGAACATTTCTCCCTCTTCCTGTGTCAACTGTGGTTAGAGGTGCATAAACGTGGAAATAATCGTATCTACTCAGTGAGAGGGCTGCCTCTTGCTACTCTATGGCTTTTATTTATTTTTATTTCAAAGAATTGTAAGCTGTGTTTTATGTTCTAGCGGCACTTACTGATGGCAACCTTATATTTAAGCCCGCTCACTTAGGTAATGGAGGGATCAGTTTAACTAACGGAAGTAAAAAGTTATTGACCCTGACCGCAAATATAACAATTTTTTCCGAATAAATTTGGTTATTTCCTCATTATTCATTACACCAGTGGGGTGCATTACTCTATGACGAAAGGCAAGCTTTGCCAAGTTAGAGTATGAAATATGAATTGAATATAATATGAAAATCATCATTGTATTATCATATTCTTCTGATTGTTTCCAACTGAATAAATTAGCAAATAAGTTTCTTACTAAATTCACGGAAAGAATACATTATATTTTTAGAGACGTATTTTTCTACTTTCGTTTAATTTTGTTTAATATTCCATTTTTATGAAGGTAGAAACAGTTTTTCAGGGTTTATGGATTGCATGTCATTGGTATGTGGCGTGCATTACTCTATGACCAAAGGTAAGTTGTGTGTAGTTTTTCAGGTTCGAATTTTTGACGGCAACCATTTTCTTATACTTCGCTGACTGTTATGGCCTACCGAATGGATGAGCGCGCAAGTTCCCTATCAAATTCTCGGAAAAAATACAGTATGATCAGAAATTTGTCGCTTTTTGTAATTTTTCTACAATTTCTTCTTATGGCTCGTTTTTCTTAGGGTAGGCAAAGCTTTTCGGCCTTTATGGACTACATGCCACTGGTATTTACCAACCCAAGCGAACTTTTAATGTCCAGTGTGGCATTTAAAAGTGGACAAAAGTTGAGAGCGTTGTGATCGTTCAAAAAGTTTGTTTTTTATCTGATACCTCCACAAGAGCGCCCCTGTCTGTACGAAGCACGTACAGGGGAATGAAAACCCCGCTCTGTTAGGCAACATTATGTTGGGGGCTGTAGGAAGTACTTTGTTATACCCGGATTAAATGTAGGAGGAAAGACAGATGTCGATAGGTCGTTCCACTTACGTGTCGACTTACACAAGAACGAGTCGGCAAAACGACCCGTTTTCATGAGACCAAAATCACCCGCCTGAGTGTATCCGTCAAGTTTGCAGAACAGACTCAGCATACCCAAATTGGGTCTGTGCATTAGAGATGGCAATCAGTCTGTTTAAATGGCAACATAAAGATGACTCATAGGAAAATCAAAATAAGCTTACAAAAAATACTTCTGGCCCAAGTGTATATGCTTCACCTTAACAAAACGGTTTTCAAAAATTTTGTAGTACTTCCGAAAGGAGATGATTCTACATCATATTCTAAGATAGTTTTATGTTAAAATTTTTATCTATTATTTAGCTCTTTTCAAGGAAGACAATTACACAGAAAAGCGTTTTTTTTTGTATTTCTACAATTTTATATATTGTAATACCATGCACCAGATGTTAGAAATATATATTTAAAAAAAAATCTAATTCACGAATCAAAATTATTAGTAAAATGAAAATGTTTTAGAATGAATTACGATATTTTTCCTTTAGACATTATTCTTTGTTTGATGATAAACTGTCAAACACGAATGTCAAGGACAACCTCAAATTAGAATGTATACAGTTATAATTTTTTTTAAATCTTCACAAATCTACAAAAATGTTGTTGAAATAGGTATAAAATCAATAATATTTGTCAAGTCATTTCAACAGATTGTTTGGATTTTAAGTTGGACACTAGCTTCCTTGCTTGAACTTCTGTTAACAGCGCAGAAATACACTCCCCTCTTTCCACAGTCGATTTGCTTATTCATTTTAAATAAAATGAGACTGAATAAATAAATAAATAAAGTCTAAGTAGTGGTCGATGTGCAACAACAAAATCTCGAAGACCTTTTTGCTGTCAATGTATTTTATTTTACTACAGAAACAAAACAGTACATTTGTTACAATGAAAAACCATTTCCAGAAATTGAGTTTAGAAAGTAGGTACCTATAATAAGTTTTCTTGTAATTTCTGATTTATAGTTGTATTTCCCGAGTGACATGTGTACTATGTGTGTGTATGTGTGAATGTGTTTATAGGCGTGAGAAGTGAGCAGTTTATATTATTGACAAGATGCTCCTTTTAAATGTGGCCAGTGAATCCGAAAAAACTATCAATTTTTGAATTGTTTAGGTTAATATTATTGAATGAATGAAGAACACGATTAATTGGTGTATTTGCAGCTGCGTTTATTTTGTAACTATGCGTGTGGAATAGTGCTGGATGGCGGGAACGTCTCAAATGTATTTAATTAGGGAGACAAACTTGGTACAGTTGATATTATTATTTAGAATTCTATGCAGAAACGTTAAATCAGTTATTCTTCGCCTTTGTTGTGAGGATTGAAAGGTACTGTGGTAATTAATTGTTTTTGTGTTTAATTCGTAAAAAATGATTTAATTATATAAAAATTTAATTTAAATCAAAATTAAAAATGTTACTATTGAGTTCTTTATTATTGTGACAGCTGTTTCGGCGTTTAAGACCATTTTCAAACTGTGGCTAATCCACATTGTAAAAGTAAAAATGCTAAACATAATAATAGTGGCATATACGAATTAAAATGTGACCACGCCGACTTCAACGCTACCTATAAGGGGCATACAATAACACATTCGCAACCCGGGATGATGTCTTTCTTTATTAAAAAAAATTCTAATCTAAAGAGAAAAAAAACACGTCTATCTATAATATAGAACGGGACCTTCGAAAGCCATATTGTATTACAATAAAGATGTATTTTTGGAGAGATTGGTGGTTATTATCTAACAAATTAGAAACTTTACTTCAAATACTCTAATTAAAAAAATGTTATTACAAATGTTTAATCCTTAACACATTCAAAACAAAAACAAAAAGCTTCAAACACAATCACAACAAATGGGAAGAATTTTTTTTAAATATTTTTTATTTTACCAATAATAACGTTAAAACTTAAATAACAAAATATTTAGTTATTTTTTCTAAAGTTTGTTTATTAAAATAATTTTCAAAGTTTCAAGTTTTCAAAGACCGCCAAAACGCTCCAAATCTGTGGCCGATCGGTTTTGATCAGTTTTGAGGTTAGAATGTCAAACGTCAAATCAAGGATGAGCTTTACCATGCATAATTTTATGGTTTATTCATGACAAACTATAACTAAACACAATGTATTATGTAATTTTTAGAAACTTTATCTCAAAGAATAATAATAGTATTGAGCATTAATATTCTTATTGACAATTGGTTTGCTCTATGATTATTCTAATTTATTACACTAATAATATTTTTTTATATTGAACAACAATTATAGAGCTTAAAGTCACACAAATTAAGTTTAAATTTCGCCAAAACCAAAAAAATACATTTTTAAAATACAAAACAAAAGTGCAAAATAAAAATATCCATACTGATCTAAAAACGGAATGCGCACGTGATGTCGAATGTTCCAAATCCAATGATACCAACATAACAAGGCGTTTTGATGGAATGATTTTTTATTGGCTTTTATATAACGATTTATAAATTCTACATTAATAAAAGTTATATATTCAGAATTGGAATTTGCTGATCTATATGAATACATATTTATATAGTGATTATATTTTTCAGTGGAGTTCCTTATTGTTCCCATCAATCAAGTTAAAATTATCATGCATTATTATTTTTATCACTTTGTGGTTTGGCATCATAATAACCAAAACAAACATTTTGTTATAAACCACGAATTTATTGTATTTTTACGCCAGCCTGTTTCGCTTAGAACAAGCTTCGTCAGGGTATATATAAAAACTAAAGAATAGTAAGAGTAAGTTAGGTACGTTTCTTAAAACCCTGTATATAGGTACAGAAAACAATACATTGAGACAGATCCATTACAAAAAAAGGATTATTATTTTTATTTTGATATCTTGATTTAATATTTTTTTACTTCTAATAAAAATACAATAATGAGCATTTTTTTTTAGAAACGTTTTTCAGTTTTCTGGACGAAAATCATTTTTTTGAATCGTTTTTGCGATATTATGCCGTGTGGTGTTTCTTCCTCCAAACGTTTACATACGTTTCGGACAGCGTTACAGTATCCATCATCAGAGCAGATGTGTAGATTATGGTGTAGTGTGTATTTACTCATGTAGAAAAGATACCGTGCTGCGCTTTAACCCTTTAGGGTCAGTATTTCAATATTGATACTCAACTATTTACCCAATCTCATCATTTATTGTAAATTTTTGTCTATGTTTAAAATTTGTCCATGCTTATGTCATTATTTTTCAGTGTAATTTGTATCTTGATAAAAGAACCATTGATTTCGCAACATATCGATGTGTATTTATTAAATAGTGGTTTAAACAACATAATTCTTTTCTTTAAATGATGTGTTGTAGACGAGGGTGGTATGTGTAGTTACGTATATCATACAGTGCGGCAGTATTATTTATATTCAAATGCGATTCTGTTAACAAAATGACGTCCGGTAATGTTTTAAGAACATTTAATTTTGGTACAAATCCATCAAAGTTTTTTGCAAACTTCGAATAGTTAGATGTAGAACAACGAAAAGCATTGGGAATTTATTTAATAAGTTATTACATTGCTTTGAATCTTCGCAAATATACTGTGGAACGTCCGTTGACTCAATTTCCTCGATTAGAAAGTCATCCATCAGTCGATTACTGTTGTGCTATGATGGACATTCTTTTGCGGTAGTTGCATTTTTACCTATTTGCATTATGTTCGGTACTATTCTTGCTCCCAAAGAATGTATTGCTTTTTTCGCAGTTGTAACATTTAACGGATTCTTTGTTTTTTTTTCGCATTCGCTGAATTTGTAATTTTTTGCACAATGTGTGCATCTCGGCTTATTCATTTTTTTAGGAATTTTAGGGATGTACGTCAGAAACCAAGACAGTGGTAACACTACATCAGTCGATTTGCAATCTTCAATATGCGCTTGGACAAAGCCTATATTTATCCTTTGTTTTTCGAGTAATATATTTCGGATTGGGCCTGTTGTTTCTATTATTACATTTCTTAGTTAGTCACTTTTTCTATTTTTAAGAATTTTAATAACTTTTATAGATTCTTTTGGGGCATGGTTTAATTCGTTATTTTGCAGAACAAGTTCGTTAAGAAAATTAAGTTCATTATACTCCCCTCCTAAACAATAATCATGCAATATAATACTAACTGTGTGGAGTCATATTTTTAAAATTAATAATAATTAATTTGTTTAAAACCGCTGTATTTAATATGTAAAAATCTACATGTTTCGGGAACCAAGCTCCCCTCTTCAGGCTAAATAATTTACCTACGAGTAAATTGTTTATTCTAGTAGGTAAATTTACTTTCTTCTGAAATATGTAGATATTTACATGTTAAATACAGTGGTTTTAAACAAAACAATCATTTAATTAAACTTATTTTAATAGGTTATTTAAGAAGTGAGTCCAGTTGAATAGAGCAGTGTTAGTCTGTTATTGAATGAGATTTGTCGGCTCGGTCGAGAGTGCATGTCCCATGGCTGTCACGTGACGGCGTAGTAGAAAGTAACAAGGTTATAGCCCGGGGAAGGAAGGTGGCTGTGACGACAATGAATAATGAACCTAGCAGATAATAATACGAGTATGACCGTTGGTGATTAATGACCGGCGGGCGAATTTGCCACACAACACGCTGCTTTATCTACCACAGGGCTACCAGGAACCAACATGGATAATTTCGTTGTCCGAGTAATGAAATGTTCAATTAGTATTGCATATTGAAGCCTCAAAACATCAGTTTAATATTAAATCATTGAAGACAATAATATTAACAAATCTTAATTGAAACATGAAACAGAAAAAGACCCAGAAAATAACAAGGTATCAGTATAAAAAGGTGGACCTTAAATTTGAAGACTGATACCTTTTTATTTTCTGTATCTTTTTTGTTACATGTTTCATTTGTGATTTGTAAATATTATGTTCTTGAATAATGAAATGTTAATTTATTAACTTAAAAAATCAGTCTAAAACGTGCATTTGTATGTAGGGTGGAATGATTTCATTTACATCTTAGTAACAAAAAAATTGTCCCACTAATGAGTTAATTATTTATTGGACATTTCACATAAAAATAACCGCTGATCTACTAACCTACTTGGGCGGTTCTTGCAAGTTTGACCGCCCTGGACATAGTAACCATATTATATTGGCTCGTCTGTATTATACTTACAAAGACGTTTAACCGTTTGAAAGTGGAAATAAACTAGAAAATCGTGAATTTACTCAAGAAAGCTACAATCGAAAGAGTCCTCGAATACCTTCCCAACAGTACTTATTTTTACAGTAACTCCATACAGGAGGCCTTGAGGGAAATAATTTCCCTCAAGGCCCTTAACGTTTTTGGGGATTATGTGTGGAGGGTCTTTTAGAGGATAGGAAGAAGTGAACCTGGGTCTCGAAAAGACCCATATTATGGGAAGGAGGAAAAACATAGAGGCTGACAGATCATTCCACAGCCAAGCTGTTGAGTGCAAGAACGAGCCGTAAACGCGAACTATTCTCAGTGACAAATATTAACCGTGTGCAAGTGTTGGGCGCGCGTTTGGCGTGTTCCCAAACTATGCACCGGTGCCGAAGGGATCAATGACGCTAGTTCCTCAGAGCATCTTCGTTTAAAATACTGGTAGAACAAGGACAGCAATCCCACCTGACGTCTGTGTTCCAAAGATTACAATCCGTTTGTTAAGATAGGCGAACCCATTAAACCGACCGCCCGTTTCTGCAGAGTCAAGGGTTTTTTTGTTGTTGATATTTTGGGACTCCCGACCGGAGATGGCTGCCAAATTCTATAGTGGGACGCATTTGCGATTTGTACAGGGTCAGCAGTTGTGTACTATCAAAGTATCTGCGGGCTCTGTTCAATATGCTCAGCTTCTGAGAGGCTAACTTTACTCTGGCTTCGATGAAGCCTCCATACCTGAGCTGGTCACTTAAGGTTACATCAAACATATCTTGCTGGGCTTGTTAAAGAGGGTACGAAAATACAAAGGAAATTAGTGTATGGAAATAATGCTAAAATTAGCGAAAGAAGGAAGAAAAAAAAATAGTAGAGACAATCTTTTCCACAAAACCATATTTTCAGCACCTCCGTCTGATGATTAGTTCACAAATTTTTATTGAACTGGTTAGTATTCAAAGGATCTCTGACCGTAGTTATTTAGGCATCCGGGAATTGGAAGTCCGTCGTTTGCAGTTAGTCTTACGTTATGAGCAAGTACTACTATTTAGTTATATTCAGATTGAGAAGTGTGCTGGCTCACAATTTTAAGCCACAATGTAGCACGAACAGGTAATAAATTCAGCAATGATTAATGTAGGTACATAATGTCTTCAGTTTCGTTTAACAGCGTTTTGACAATGTACATTTTGAATTAAATGAAGGTTTATTTTTTGTCGAATGTCCGGATGTATTTATTCCATATGTTATAAAGGATTTCGTCCATTATAAATATATTATTCTTAGGGTATTTCGTGGAACAATAAAAAAGTTTATAAAGTCTGCTCACTACATCTAAACCATAGCTAGTTCAGTAATACTTAAAAGAGCAAAGTAAAACTTCGCAAAGTAAACCCTTCTACTTAACAATTTCACACATGTGACTTTCGGACTTTGACTTTTAAGGTATGGAATTTGATGCTATAACAGAAAAGCTGTTTTAATTTTCTAGCTGCTCTGTACTATATTCGTTGTGGTCGCATGGCGATGCACTAAAATGAAGGTCAGTTATGAAGTGTGGAGGGGGAAGGCTTCGTGATGAAATAACTTTATAAATAATTAGCTAATTATTCACTTTCATTCAGATCAGATCACATTGTTTCAGATTAGTGACATGTAATAATTGGCGTAACTGATAATAAATCACAAAACATAGCGTTAATGAGAACATTTGTACAGTAGCATAAATAAATTTTTTTCGTAGAAATTCGTTCAGATATGGATGAATTCGAAAGATTTCGGATGGAGGAATACTTATCCTGTCATAAAATAATCGAAATCTATGATATTTCTGAAAATGACAAATTTGACATACGTTTTTTTTCTGGATTTAAATAAGAGTCATGTATTCTATATATCCCCGATGAGGAAAGCATCTCTTTCGAAACATGTTGATATCTATGTATATTAATAAAGTGGTAAATACAAAGTATTTTTTTAATTCATCTATTAATAATGACGCCACAAAGTAAATAGAAATCTTTTGAAGACGTTTTTAAATTCTAAAATAAGCCTGAAGGATAATAATAAATGACACTATTTTCCTCACTTAAAAAAGAGATGTAGAGAAGGTTTGCAGACAGATATTTTTTATCGATGTCTGATTAAGAAATAATATATTTCCATACCTACTACTTACATAGCGCTGGAAATACTTTACGAATACAGTAAAATATATTCATTTGTCTGTCACTGTGAACAAACTATTTCTTTTGGGTAGCTTTGGAAGGAAATCCATTGATTACATTTCAATGATGCGTCAATTTCCATAGAAATTTGAATAATGTTGACATGTTACCTTTTGTTCTGGTCGTATATATTTATTATGAATGAGTATAACCTTTATTTATATTATTATGTATTATTTCCAATAAAATGTCACATACCACATAATTTCAACAGAAAATCATTTTGCTAGCAAGTATAACCAATTTTTTTCTATATTAGATTTAGAGTTTTTTTATTAATCTAAAAGATTTTTTGTAGGTGAAACCGATTGGTTCACTCATAGTTCTATTGTTGTTTATTTATTTAATATCAACGGTATAAATATACCATAAACAATCATTACACATCACAGTTAACTACAATCATAAGAATACAGCATAAATAATTTAAAAATGTTACTATTAAATGTGCCATTAGGTCGTATAATGACATCAGAGAATATATAAAGAATAAAGTTCACGAAAAGATATCCGTACATATAAAACACACAGTAAACTTAAGTTATATTAATATTGATTAAAAATATATGGTAGTATAGCCTACTTACCGTCCTTGCAATTAAATGCATCCCCTATATCTGCGTATCTATTATTAACTTATAAATGTAATCTAGGTACAAGCGAGTGTTTGTAATGCTCAGTCCTGGATTTTATAACGACTAGCTCTCGTAGATATATGACATTGAATGAGGTTGTGATAAAATTCTATATAATTACATAAAACAGTGGGAAAATAATTAATGGATATGATATGAGACGTCTTATAAGAATCTGAGAAGTTTGATAGACCTGTGGGTAGAACATTTGCCTGAAAGCCAAGTGAACAAATCACACCGAGTGTACCGATTTATTACATTTTTGATACAAGTAATAAATTAAGTACATTTTTATATACATTCAAACAAAAAATATAAATTAATTACAAAGAAAAATAATTTTTATTATTACTTATTCATTTGAATAATTTTGAATGTTGGCTTGGGAATAAAGTGTGGTAGTTACTCGTATATAGATTTTTGTAAGTAATGGTAATAAAAGTACAAACCATTGGAGAGCAGGTGTTGGTGCGTTGAATCAACAGGAGGGGTAGCTTTTCCATTTCCTTTACAAGAGATTCGCCAACAATCCGCCAGGCGGTGCTATTTTAAACAAGCGCTTAAAAGCCTTGAAATCATTTCACTTTCCGCTTAAATTCAATATGCTGCTTTAAACCCACTTGTTTAATGAATATTTCATAAAAAAATAATCAAGCCACCATTTAAATTACACTAATATCCGATCAAAGTTTCAAACCCTCCTTTAAATGTCAGGTAGGTAATTATTTTGTTTACTGTTTACTTACACTTCTGTTTTAAGAGTTCACTCATTGAATAAGCTAATACACATATAACAATTAGTAGGTATGTAATATCTTAATTATACTTTGTATATTAATTTGGTTAGAATAACTGTATGCTTTCACCTAAAATCATCAGGCAAAACACACAAAGGTTGGACCGATATTCATTAAAAATTTGGCGTTATATTCACTAGAGCTTTTGCTCATTCGCTTCATGAACGTTAAACGTTGTTAAAATGAAGCATTCTCTGTCAAATAATTATCACCGTAGAAATGTTCACCTGCAGCCACTTCACATTTGTGGAAAAGCTTTAGGGATATTTTCGCATCTGACATCGACAGCCTCCGAAGTTCCCGCGGCCAGAGCTAGTCGCACATAATCACTGGAGGCTTTAAAGGAAGGGTCTATTTGAAGGTAAACAAACATGGCACGTCCTGGCTCGCAACAGATGACAGGTCCTCGCGCCTCGCCCCACGCGGCCTCCGAAGAAAAATGGCAACAAAAACCGCGCACTCCTTAAGATCCTGACAGATTCGACACAGCACCCCGCGACATGTCTCAGCACTATGAAACAGACTCAAACGGTGGCAACAAGTGCGTTCAGCGGCCGAATTATTTTATTAGCCTCACTAAAAACAAGCAAGAACGCAACTTGGCATCGCGATTTTCCCCCACAATGCGATCACATGTAGATTTTCTTAGCTAGAGCAGCGCACGAGGGCAGAGCGGGACATAAACATGTAGCTGTCATTTTCTACGTCCTGGTCGGTAAGTGGAATTTCTTCAATACCGACACGGCCGACCCGAGCGCCCCACCCTCCCGCGGTCGATATGAACCGATGTGAACGCTGATAATATTACATTTTGGCGGTTATTTTCCGCAGCTGTTCTTTTCTCACGCGAGTGGGAATACTTCATGTGACGGACACGTGTTGTCCGATAAGGCAAAACTTTCGATATCCTGTCATAATTTAATAACACTCAAGTGGCCGATTAATCTGTTGCGGGCAGTTCGCATTTTTTACCATTCACCGAACACGTGACAAATTCGTAACGTGTTGCATTTGTCGTAAGATACATCGTTTTAAACTCGTAGAAAATATTTCTATCATGCGACTTCTTTTATAATAGTTCCAAAACATTAAAAAGAAAACAAAGTTTCCGTTGTCTAACCGCACAAATATTGTGATAAAGAATTATTTTTGTTCGAACGTTTAGTAGGTATACAGTATTATTAACAAAAACGAACGTTAAAGTTTAAAATTCTTAAACAAAACTCATTACTTCATAAGTATTAAATTCTAAACACATAAACTATATTAATTTAATGCTCTATTAAATTAACGACGAACTAACTTACGCAATTATTAAAATATTTTTCTACAACTTTAGATGAAATTTGAACCAGGATTGGTTATAATTTACGGTTTAATGTAAATTAACTGGTATTTTTATTTTTAACTAGATGATGTGTACCAGGCCTTGCTCGGGATTTTTTTTTAGGAATATATTTATGAATTCTTGCTTGCGTTTGGGTGCCATAATTGATTTGACAGCGAAAGTAATGCCCTGTGACGGCTATTACTATCTCTAAACAAAGAAACATTCTTTTGAGAATTTTATTTCATTCGAAACATTTATTTTTTCAAAATATATCTAAATAATAAAGTTCTTAAGTAGGTACCTACTTGTGTTTTCCATTTTGAAAATATTCTACCCAAACAAACTTTCTTCTTATGAATATCTAATCTGTGGCTAACCAGAGTTGTACGTCTATGAGCTAACCTCAATACAATATGTCGGGTTGAATGTTTTCATACTAATTTTAAAACGTTATAGCAACAGTTTTACATTTTGGATTTCATTCAAACTACTCTTCAAACCTTCCCGGCACTAATAAGAACAAACTTTCTATTAGTTAGCTATTTTCAGCGAAACCGATCGAGTAATTTTCGGGAAAATCGAGGACACACAGACAAACATTCATTTTAATATATAGTATATAGATTAAACCTTTTTAGAATCCACCAACAACACTTTTTATTATCCTGCCATTTTTTTAAATGGTTTAAAGTATTCATAAAAAAAATTATGGTTTGTTCAAATTCGTTGAGATATTTCATTTTGAAGGTTATATTAAATTTTGGGAAAATAAATTCCAGTAATTTATATTACCTTCCTCGTAATACTTCATAAATGGAGCATTTATCTACAATCAACCCCTCGGAAATCAACCGTGAACAATTTCTTGGCTGGAATCAAATATGGAAAATTGATTGATAATCACAACAATCGTAAATTAATTTAATTATAAGAAAATTAATAGTTGATGAAATTTGAACAACGCGATAATTTAATGGGATATACGAGTATCGCTAAGAAAATAAATCAACGATTTTATTCATCTTTAAATTTCGGTATATCATAAAACATCTAAAAAGGGCATTGGCCTAAAAATGGTGGTTCACAGCTAATCTCATGCCGACCATTTTGTGGCATATTTGTACAACACTTTGACTATCTGTTTACAGAGTTCCTAAACATGCGTTTACTGATTCTATTATAATTATTGAGGATTATCTATAGATTCTTTACATGATCATTATTATTGAATTTATTTTTTGGATGACTAAATCTATGCTGCGGCTGTGGGCAGGTTTTTATTCCTTACGGAGGACGTTCCTTAGTTTATTATATTTGAACTTATCATTTTCTCCATATTTGGCAAGAGTATTTATAGTGGGATTAGTGTGTCTGTGGGCTAGGCCGGCGTAAAATTTAGAAGACTATGTGGCAATGAAACCCTTTATCGACGGAATGTTGGCATCATTATGGATTGTTGAGACTCTACTCCATTTAGGCGCATTTAACGCAGGTCTAATGTACTAGTCTATGTACACCAAACGACCTGCGAAGGTTTTAAAGGTAATGCACACTGACGTCAGAATTATTAGACCTGCCGTATAGTCAAATTTGCTTGCCATTTTGACGACTGGAGGTAAAACATGTAAGGATCTATGTTCAATTGGTATCCTTGTTGCTATTTTATCAATGTGATCCAAACATTTTTTTTATTATATAAGGCATATTTTTCTTTTGGTTGCTGATGACAACTAATCGAATGTTTTGATAAAGTTTACTTTTATCTTTCTTATGTTTGTTCTGAGATACGTTTTTTTTAAATTATTTTTTGGTTTAATTTCTATGAAGGGCTGTACTTATAAACGTGATACCGCAAGTCTGGCGGAACTGAACTGATCTCGTTCTGTATTGTCCACCTCCCCCTTTGAGGGAGTGGAAACTAACCCCTGACCCTGCAATTCTCTATTATTTTTGTTTTTGATACATATCACTTTTGGGCACGACGGGCCCAATGGGGCATACTGTTCTCCCCGCCTCCTCAACCTAGCCGCACGCTCTCGGCCATCGGGATTCCCTCTATATCCCTAAGGTCTTCAGGTGTTTCTCACCTCACCTCCCAGATAAACTCTTATTAAAGGATACTCAGGGTGACTGGTGCAATGCTTCACTGAGAAGAGTGTCGGAAGTAGGAAGCCGTAGTGTAATGCTCTGGAAGGACTGCCCCGGTTTCGTGGCTACGGTCTGTTCTGGATATAATTTGTTTTTTTGTGTTTCTTGTTCGTTTATTCATAGGTTTGTCGGTGCACTCCCGCATTCCATCTTGGATTACTCCGGTTATCTACAGAGTGAGCAGCTAAGGGCTATACTTTGTCGTCGTCAGTGTCTGTACTAACCAATTTGATGTGCGTTTGTGACTAGCTCCTTCTATGCGAAAGCTGTGCAGGGACACTTGAGGGTTTAGAATCTTTTAAAAATTATAGATTCGTTTAATTAAAAAAAAAAGATTTCTTGACATGCACCCTGAAGGAGTAAAGTGAAAGTGGTGGGTAACCTCAACTGGAGACAAACATCTTAAATTTGCTACTAGGTGGATTCACGCATTTCTCGAATGCATTAAGTCATTCGTGATATTCATATATTCACCGGCAGCGAGTGGTATTCGAAAAGGTTGATAAATAAAACAATAATTATTATTTTCTTTTCAATTAAACATTTTAAAAATAGAAGTGGTAAATAGAATAATCAAAACTGTCGCATCACATTCCTCAGATAAGCGTTTCTTTACTGTATTATAAACCTATTCAATTTTTATAATACGTTAACAGTTTAATTGAAACTAATTCACCGCCATCCAAGTTTTTTTCACGTGATTTTTGACTGCGGTAAGCAAATTTAAAACAGTGAAACTAAATACTACAGCAAAATATTCGGTATTTTAAACAAGCCGGTACCCTTTTCTAATTTACTGTTTGACGTAAATTGGTGGTATGGGTTAGTTTAGAATCCGTTCGCAAAAAAGGAGATTTGCTATAAATTCGGCACAATTATAAAAATGACAAGTTTTGCTTTTTTAACTAACTAACTATCGTGCTGTTTCTCCGCAGGGGTGGGCGGAGAGGACGGACCGCCAAATAAATCAATCTTGCCATTCACTTCTTGCTTCAATCACATTCATACATTCTCTTCTATTATTCCGACTTCTGAGATGCCCGCCACAAGTATTGATTCACTTGATCGTTTCATGTTTTCCTCGGGCGTCCCCAGCTTCTTCTTCCATTCACATTTGCGTTATATATTCTCCTTATACTCCTTTCTTCGTTCATTCGCTCTACATGCCCAAACCATCTAAGCGTCTCTTTCTTAATCTTGCTCATGACACTTACATCAGCCTTGCATTCTTTACGAATATAAATATTTTTTACACGATCATACGTGGTTTTACCACACATTCGCCTCAGAGATCTTATTTCTACAGCATTCAGTTTTTTTTCTTTCTTGCTTTTTAAAGAGCAAATACTAATGCTTTGCAGTGCAATGCGAGTTGCCTGGAGACTTTTGGGATGCATTTTGTCGCAAATCAAACGACAGTGACACGTCTAAGCTCGCCCTCTAATTTTTATT
>JAHDVE020008244.1:0-25976 GCA_022606495.2 Halesus radiatus
AACAATAATTGCTGTCGATAATAAGATAGTTTTACCTACCAATAAAACTTATATTATGTACCTAACCTCATTTAAAACCTTATTGAGAGAAGCATACTTAAATTTCCGTTCGCGTTGGCTTTCCCGCTCATTTTCTTAGTACCTTGTGTCTGACAGGTGGTCACCAGGTGCCATCAAAAGTAAAAAGCCACCCATCTATCTTTTGTCTATGGCCTTCTTCCACATTAGTTCTCACCAGGCAGTGATTGCCTAGGTTTTAAATGAGGTTAGGTACATAATATAAGTTTTATTGGTAGGTAAAACTATCTTATTATGTAGCCTGAACCGTCATTTAAAACCTTATTGAGACCTGTTTGTTATCGACTGGTGACCACTTACGCTAATGTGATAATTCTATATGTTAAAACTAGAATACCTACTCACGTGTTACAGTGGGTGAAATAGGGACGCCACCGATAATGCCTTATTGACCTCTAAGGGAGTGTTAACTTCCCTTCTGTAGAATTTGGCAAACGTGTCCCGGCTCCTCCAGTTCCCTCGAGCCAGGATGTCATCCAGTCTAAAATTATCCAGCCAGTTAAGTGATGCCACCGCTGCCCGTACACTTCCCGGGGCAGCTGTGATATTAGCCTCTTCTAGAATAGTTTTAACCCAACGTGCAATGACTGTTCTTGAAGCTGCTTTAACTGGTCCTGATGTAGTGATAAAGAGTTCTGTTAAATTCTGCTGTGTTTGTCTCCGTTCTTTGGAGATTTCCACTAGTTTTTTAATCCAGTGTGTTGGGTCTATATTTGGCTGATCGCCTTTTATCAGCCTCCAACCTGACTGTTGGTATGTAGCAGAGTCTGTTTTTGATCCGAAAACTGGCCATAACGAGATTCCTTCCTCATTTATATACAGTTTGTCCGGTGAGCATTGTAATAAGGTCAGGTCATGCACTCTTCGTCCCGAAGCTAATAAAAGTAATGTCGCTGCCCTCCTTGAGATCTCAAAGAGATTCAACTTTTTGGGTGGGTTAGTTTCTAACCAGGTCAACACTATTCGAGGATCCCAGATCGGGGCTTTAGTCAGTTTTGGACGCCTCAATGCTGCAGCTTTGAGTACTTGTCTGACTAGAGGGTGTGAGCTTAGGTTTTCTTCTTCAGGGCTACTGAAAGTTGTTACTACCGATTTATGGAGTCGAACAGTGCTGGGGGAGAGATTGTCTTCTAAACTAAGATCTGTTAAAAATCTTGCGAGGTTGCTTCCAGAAGGAATTTCTGGATTTATCTCGTGATTTATTGCCCACCTTTTCCACCTAATCCATGCGGGTTTGTATGTTTTAAGTGTCGATTCTCTCCAACCCGATTTTAGAAAATCCTTCTGTTTGTCCGACCAGTCTGTTAGTGACTGACTCCACCCCGACATCTCCACACCTCCAAAATGAAATCCTCTACTTGTGGAGGGGGTTTTAAGGTTCTCGTGTCTATCAGCACTTCTGTCAGGTTCAATATGGTAAACGGGGGACTTATCGCTCGATTTTTCAAGTCTGGTCTCCAGAACACTTTCTTCCATCTCGGGGCTACAATCAGGTATAGGCCCTTGGCCCGGTTGAGGTGTGCGAGAACTCTCGGCATAAGGCATGGCGGGGGGAACACCCAAGCTAGAGGGAAATTCCACTCTTGAGTCCATGCATTGACAAAATTTGCCCCTTTGTCGAATGCATTGAGGGACACATAGTCTTCTACGACGTGAGCTGTTTTTGATGCAAAGAGGTCTATGATCGGCCTCCCCCATTTTGCAAAAACTAATTTTGTTGCCGCCGGTAAAAGATGCCACTCTGGAGGTTCGCGCTTTCTGGAGAGTTGATCCGCTACCTCGTTGAACCTTCCTGGCAGGTAGTGGGCAGACAGTGAAATGCGATACGTGTCTGTCATCCGAAGGACTTGACGAGTCGCTTCGAGCAATGTTTTGGATCGTGTGCCGCCTTCGTTGCGAAGGTATGCAACCACCGATTTGTTGTCTGACTGGATTAGAAGACCCGAGTCTGACAGCTCTGGCCCGTGAGGAGTAAGTGCTGCCAGCACGGCGAGCATTTCCTTGACATTGCTGTGGAGAGGTTGTTGTGTTTGGGACCAAGCTCCACTCAACCTGAGGTCGTCTAGCTGCGCGCCCCATCCCCAGTCCGAGGCATCGGTCGTGAGGGTGTGACGAATCGCTGCTTGATGCATTGGCGACCAAGTCTGCAGAGACCTGCTCCACCATTTCAGCTCCCCCATCGCAGCTCGAGGTATGGGATGAAGTCGTCTCGGTTTGAATGCAGGTAGCTTGCGACTGGAACACTGTAACATGCGAAGGTTAAGTCTGCCTCTATGAATGGCGAAACTAGCAAAATTGAGGGTACCTAAGAGGCTCTGGGCCTGCTCAAGTGACCACCTTCCTAAATTAATGTATTGTTTCAGTAACCTTGCTATCTTCACTATTTTAGTCTGAGGGAGGCCCTTTAAGTCATCCCTTGAATTCCACATAACTCCAAGATATTCAATTTTCTGAACTGGACATAGAGTGGATTTACTGAATTGTATTTTCCACCCAAGTGTTTGTAACATTGAAATTGTTTCAAATGTATGTATTTTCAATATATCTGCATTCTGATGTACTATCAAAAAATCATCTAAGTAGACAATAATCCTGAGACCTTTGTCCCTTAATTTTTGTGCTATCCAATTGGTAAAGGATGCAAAAGCCTTTGGAGCAGAAGCTAGTCCAAAGGGCAAACATGTCATTTGAAGTAGTTCTCCTTTAAAAATAAGTCTTAAGAAACAGCGATGATTCTTGTGAATTGGGAGATGAAAGTAGGCTTGAGAAAGGTCCACTTTAACCATCCAGTCGCCCGTTTGAATAAACGACGCCACCTTATTAACATTAATAAGTCTGAATTTACTTATAGCAAGGAAATTGTTCAAGCGACGAAGGTTTAACACTGGTCTAAATGAACCGTCTTGCTTTGGTATGAGAAACATCCTTGACAGAAAGGATGGAGATATTGAAGCTGATTCCAATATCTTCTCCTTTTTCATCTTGTTTATTTGTCGCGTCATTTCTTCTGTGATTTGCGTTTTATAAGAGGAACTTACCTTGTCTGCCACTATACTTAGAGGGGGTTTCTGTCGGAAGGGAAGCTTGTACCCTCGCAACATCGTTAACAGTGATGGTGGTGCTTTTAAGTCTTCCCATGAGCTTTGATACTGTCGTAACTGTCCCCCCTGAAACGCCCTCTCCGGATAGTCATAGCCTATCCTTGTTGCCAAAATTCCTTCTTGGCCTGGCTGGTCCTCTCTTATCAGTCCCTCGGGATTCCTGCTGGTTGGTTCGCCCTCCACGGAAGGGTTTACTGTCCCGAAAGGGCTTGTTGTCTCGAAATGTCCTGCCTTCCCGAAAGGGCTTGCTCTCCCGAAAAGGCTTCCTCATTGGCACTTTATAGGTCTTGGGAAGCTGTGTGCTGGTCGACGGCTGAAGGATGAAGCTCGATTGTGGGAGGCATTTATCTAGTCCTCCCATCCGCTGAATCTGTGATTCCAGCTTGCTTGGGTCAAAAAGGTAACCCGCTGCTGGAGGCACATTCTTCACTGCTTCCCGTACGTACTGACTTTTTATTTCCGTGAGGATTGCGTCCCTGCGATGCTGAATTGCATTCGCCCTCCTTCCGCAGACCATCTGCAGAATATCTTTGGTTACTGTCTGGTATTCCGTATCCGGAGCAAACAGTGACTCTACTTTCTTGAACAGGGAGTTTGTTGAAACTTCACTCCCTTCCTCTGCACTCCAGTTGACTAGCCCTTGCAGAGACCTCTTGAGGCACTCGTTCTGCTGCAATAGGGCATGGCTCAGTGCTCCACAGAATTTATCTAGGGAACCCGCGTATTGTTCTCCTTTGATAAGGTGCAGAAACTCTCCATTGACCTCCAATTGGTTAAACATGGGGTTGGCCAGATATCTCTTCACCACATCTCCATACCTTACTTCATTCCACTCCGGCGACCCGAAATGCTGCAACTCTTCAATCTTTCTCACGCGGTTTACGTCAGCTGTAGGTACTGTTGGCTCCTTGCAAGTTGTCTCTGCCATAGAGAGGTTTAATTCTCGTCTTTCCTGGATCGGATTCACTAATCCCAACCCTCGCTGAGTTGATGTACCCGCCCCGTGCACCTCCTGATCTTCCGAAGATGCCTCGTCCTCGGATTCCGCGTTTCTACCCCTATTATCGTACGATTTGGTAGCCATGAACTCCTGAATGAATGAGCTTATGTGCTCCACTTGGGCTGAAAGTTTATCTATGCGATCGTCTTTTTTCGCCAATTTTGGTGACTTTCGTTTCAATTCTTTTGAAACCCGCTTTTGCCCAGGCAAAATAATCTTGTTGACGTCCTCTACTGTCATCTCTACCGAATCGGATGCGGACAACTCGCCTTCGGAGCCACTCATTTTTTAAAATAAACACAACACAAGTACAAACACAAACGTAAACACAAAATGGTGGACAAGAAAAATGTTGTTGTTTTCACTATGTGAACGTTGTTTTTATGGAATTGACTTTAATCCTTCCAGTGTCCGTTTTAAATCACTTCGAACAGCCTCGCTGTTATTAATGTAATCTATTTATTGAAATTATTTGTCGGGAAAAATCGTTTAAATTCGGAGCTACTTTAGTAACATAAACGCCGGCGACGGAATTTAAAACGCTAATGTGGAAGAAGGCCATAGACAAAAGATAGATGGGTGGCTTTTTACTTTTGATGGCACCTGGTGACCACCTGTCAGACACAAGGTACTAAGAAAATGAGCGGGAAAGCCAACGCGAACGGAAATTTAAGTATGCTTCTCTCAATAAGGTTTTAAATGACGGTTCAGGCTACATAATAAATATTTATTTAATTTTTCAAGTGATACCACACAAGAGATTCAAGTGCCCGGAGCCAGTGGAATCATGGTAACCTTGTTTTGCAAATGATGTAAGGCTAGAAGTAGTGGGGTGGGAAGGAGAAGGGGAAATGGAAAGTTGGGAGGTACCCGGTCATTCAGATCTGGTTGCTAAACATGTTCCGATTCTGAATGGTGGCCTCACCAGGGCCACACTGAGCATCTTCCACGTTGGAATGAGGTGCAAGTATTCTATAATGTACAGGCGGACCTCGGCTTTCGCACATTCGACTTTTGCACAATTCGCTATTTTGCACATTTTTGAAAAATCGTTTTTTTTTTAAATTTTTTTGGCGATAATGCAAAAATGTTTTGTTTCCGTGCAGTTGTTTCCCTATGAAATGCACTATGAAATGCATATGAACTGGGTCCGTACTGTTAAAAGTGTTACGTTCTGTTCGCACACATGCATTAACACATTGTTTGCGGGAGACTCTTAAAAGCATCTTTTGCATGCTATTGGTAGAGAGCGGGAGACGCTTAAAAGCGTTTTTTGTATTTGTATACTATTGCTGAAGTGCGGGAGACGCCTAAACGCGTTGACACTTAGACAGAGTAACAATATATTACGTGAAACCTGTGATCTTGGTTACGTGTACCTAAGTACCTGGCAATTGGTGGAATTAGGGTCGGGTGGCAGACTGTGGTCATAAAACATTCACTTGAAATAAAATAGCTGTAAGATAAACATTTCGTTTTTATCTTTACAGTTCTTCAGTTGTATTGCGATATTTTTTTGTTAAAGACGTTCTCCATTTTCGTTTCTGTCTACATTCCGCTTTAAGAATTTCATATAAAATACCTATCATTCTATGATATATTCGTAATCGATTGTTGTTGTGTTTGAAAAGTTATTTGTTACATATTGTTTTCACAAAAAATACCTAATAAAAATGGACTACGGTAGTGATGAGAGTGACGGAGAATTGTGTGCTGATAATTTATCAAGTTATTCTTGTGATAGTGACGTTGAGAAATATACAGATGATGAATTTGAATTTAGTGATGATGAAGTCACAGCGTGTCCCCGGACTTTTTTCCGTGGTTTCGTTTCGAAGATGGAGAACAAGAATGGTATCCGAAAAACATCTTCAAATGGATATGAGAAAGCACACATTGGAAAAGATTGAAGGCAATGGTTTTAGCGCCCTTGAGGTGATTTTCCCACGAAAACGGCGCTATAGAAGTAATCCAATTATTATTATTAAAAATAAGAATCTACGAAGGCGATGTCCTGTGTGTGCGGTCCACAAAGTACGTAGCGAAACCCGGTATATGTGTAAATTCTGCGCTGTACCATTACATAAAGGGAACTGTTTCCAACGATATCATTCTTTGAAACAATATTAGTATTTATTATTTTGTATTTTACAAAATATATATTATGTTGAACGTGCATAAAATGACTAAATCGACAATATGACAAAAGTGCAGTTTTTTCAAATGTTTTATATTTAACCTTGAATATCATAATTTTCTATCCAAAAATATAAAAATTTGTGATCAGATAATAATAAAAGATTTCATTTAAGGTGAAATACGTGAAATTTTATTTAAATATGATCAATAGTTCAGAAGTTATAGCTATTTTACGTGAAATGTAATTTGAGGTGCGAATCTGAAAAAATTGCCCGCTTTACGGCGTGGATTAATTAAAAACCCCCGCAAACAGTGTGTTAAACATACGAGCGCGAGCGAGTCCGAACGCATGCGTTTGTATGTACTAATTTGTACACACTCCCGTCTGATCTCGACAGGTTTAGTTTTGCGTCAGCGCACGTAATGTTTGCATTGTTCTGCGAGTTTTGTTTCAAATATTTCGTACCCATTTTGACATGAGTGAGAAACGAAGAAACTGCGAAGTACATATGGCTAAAAAAAAATCAAGAACCCATAAACTTCATTCAATCGAAACGAAGATGGATATAATAAAACGCTCTGAAAAAGGAGAGTCTTTTGCTTCTGATATAAACAGGTCTGCGATATGTTCGATATTAAAGAATAAAGATAAAATTATAGAATATGTAAAAAATTTTGGAAATATATCATCAAACATTTTTTTCAAAAGGCACGGCATAGTGATGGATGAAATGGAGAAATCTTTGTGTTATTGGATAAGTAATCAAAATCAAGAAAACATCCTTCTGAGTACTTCAATGATTCAAGCTAAGGATCTTAGTTTGCATAAAGATTGGAAGGCTAGACTAAACGAAGATTCTAACAGTGTTTCATGCAAGTAACGGCTGGTTTTCAAAATTTAATACAAGGTATTCTTTAGACAATATTAAATTCACCGGAGAATCAGCTGATGCGGATGAAGATGCTGCAAAAGACTTTATTTCGTCATTGTCCAAAATTAACAGTGAAGATGTTAATGAGATGATTGAATCTCATTCTGAACCCTTGACTAATGAGTTTCTTATTGACCGACAAGAGAACGAAAATAGTATACAAATTGAAAGTGAGGAAGAAGAACCAGAAGAAATCATCAAGCCCTTAACAATAAAAAACATGAACGAAGCTTTTACGCATCTCGAGACATTTTTGAAAATTATGGAAGAATGTGATCCCAATGGAGAACGCATATCTCAAGTGCGTAAGGCGATTCATAATAATAATAATAACAAAGCATTTATATAGCGCATGTAATAGTACTGCATGTTACAGAACTCTCTATTATAGCGCATGTAATAGTACTGCATGTTACAGAACTCTATTATAGCGCTTGTAATAGTACTGCATGTTACAGAACTCTCTATTATAGCGCATGTAATAGTACTGCATGTTACAGAACTCTCTATGAAGAAAGGAAAAAAAGTAGTAAAATACAACTAACCCTTGACAAGTTTATTAAGAGAATATAATTTTTATTTAATATGTACTTTTGATAATATATATAATTTGATATATAATTTTTGATAAATAAAAATTTTAAAGTACAATTTTTGGAATTTATTTTGTATTTTTTTTATATCCCTCTCCTTTTGAACATTTAACTATCGCACAGATTTTCAGGAACCAATCATGTGCGAAAGTCGAGGTCCTCCTGTACTTAGATTATATTAATTGATTTTAATTCTGTACGTAATATGAACACACAATGAAAACTAAAAATTAAGGTAAATAAAAAAATAAAAAAATTTATACAATGATAAGTAGGAAAGGAATGGTGAAGGGACGGGAAGGAATTAAAGTGGATGGAAATGAACAATTAATGTGCTAAAGCAAAGAAAAAAAATCAATTTAGTCTGGAAAATGGGCTGGGAGCACTCTGTTAGCAAAAAAAGGCAGTTTGTTTCAGAGATGTGATGCGTACTGTAAACATTGGTATATTATCTCTATGACTGTAAAGGAATGAGTGAATGATGTAGCTTGGTGGATGAGGATTGCAAGAGTTTTCTCATCACTTTGGCGAAGAGAGACCCCATGTTCGAATAAATAATGGAATTCGCCTTTAGATAATTAGGTGAGTTTTTAGTGTTAAGAATGTTTTGACGGGAAACCGGTGGAGTTGCTTGCAGTATTCAGAGATGTGTTTAAATTTACGAAGGTCAAAAATAAATCTTGTACATGTATTTTGCAGTTGCTCTATTTTGTTCATAACATGGGGTTG
Source organism: Halesus radiatus (assembly GCA_022606495.2). Taxonomy (NCBI): domain Eukaryota; kingdom Metazoa; phylum Arthropoda; class Insecta; order Trichoptera; family Limnephilidae; genus Halesus; species Halesus radiatus. The sequence continues at coordinate 8,573 of JAHDVE020008244.1, forward strand.
GCCAGATATCTCTTCACCACATCTCCATACCTTACTTCATTCCACTCCGGCGACCCGAAATGCTGCAACTCTTCAATCTTTCTCACGCGGTTTACGTCAGCTGTAGGTACTGTTGGCTCCTTGCAAGTTGTCTCTGCCATAGAGAGGTTTAATTCTCGTCTTTCCTGGATCGGATTCACTAATCCCAACCCTCGCTGAGTTGATGTACCCGCCCCGTGCACCTCCTGATCTTCCGAAGATGCCTCGTCCTCGGATTCCGCGTTTCTACCCCTATTATCGTACGATTTGGTAGCCATGAACTCCTGAATGAATGAGCTTATGTGCTCCACTTGGGCTGAAAGTTTATCTATGCGATCGTCTTTTTTCGCCAATTTTGGTGACTTTCGTTTCAATTCTTTTGAAACCCGCTTTTGCCCAGGCAAAATAATCTTGTTCACTTCCTCTACTGTCATCTCTACCGAATCGGATGCGGACAACTCGCCTTCGGAGCCACTCATTTTTTAAAATAAACACAACACAAGTACAAACACAAACGTAAACACAAAATGGTGGACAAGAAAAATGTTGTTGTTTTCACTATGTGAACGTTGTTTTTATGGAATTGACTTTAATCCTTCCAGTGTCCGTTTTAAATCACTTCGAACAGCCTCGCTGTTATTAATGTAATCTATTTATTGAAATTATTTGTCGGGAAAAATCGTTTAAATTCGGAGCTACTTTAGTAACATAAACGCCGGCGACGGAATTTAAAACGCTAATGTGGAAGAAGGCCATAGACAAAAGATAGATGGGTGGCTTTTTACTTTTGATGGCACCTGGTGACCACCTGTCAGACACAAGGTACTAAGAAAATGAGCGGGAAAGCCAACGCGAACGGAAATTTAAGTATGCTTCTCTCAATAAGGTTTTAAATGACGGTTCAGGCTACATAATAAATATTTATTTAATTTTTCAAGTGATACCACACAAGAGATTCAAGTGCCCGGAGCCAGTGGAATCATGGTAACCTTGTTTTGCAAATGATGTAAGGCTAGAAGTAGTGGGGTGGGAAGGAGAAGGGGAAATGGAAAGTTGGGAGGTACCCGGTCATTCAGATCTGGTTGCTAAACATGTTCCGATTCTGAATGGTGGCCTCACCAGGGCCACACTGAGCATCTTCCACGTTGGAATGAGGTGCAAGTATTCTATAATGTACAGGCGGACCTCGGCTTTCGCACATTCGACTTTTGCACAATTCGCTATTTTGCACATTTTTGAAAAATCGTTTTTTTTTTAAATTTTTTTGGCGATAATGCAAAAATGTTTTGTTTCCGTGCAGTTGTTTCCCTATGAAATGCACTATGAAATGCATATGAACTGGGTCCGTACTGTTAAAAGTGTTACGTTCTGTTCGCACACATGCATTAACACATTGTTTGCGGGAGACTCTTAAAAGCATCTTTTGCATGCTATTGGTAGAGAGCGGGAGACGCTTAAAAGCGTTTTTTGTATTTGTATACTATTGCTGAAGTGCGGGAGACGCCTAAACGCGTTGACACTTAGACAGAGTAACAATATATTACGTGAAACCTGTGATCTTGGTTACGTGTACCTAAGTACCTGGCAATTGGTGGAATTAGGGTCGGGTGGCAGACTGTGGTCATAAAACATTCACTTGAAATAAAATAGCTGTAAGATAAACATTTCGTTTTTATCTTTACAGTTCTTCAGTTGTATTGCGATATTTTTTTGTTAAAGACGTTCTCCATTTTCGTTTCTGTCTACATTCCGCTTTAAGAATTTCATATAAAATACCTATCATTCTATGATATATTCGTAATCGATTGTTGTTGTGTTTGAAAAGTTATTTGTTACATATTGTTTTCACAAAAAATACCTAATAAAAATGGACTACGGTAGTGATGAGAGTGACGGAGAATTGTGTGCTGATAATTTATCAAGTTATTCTTGTGATAGTGACGTTGAGAAATATACAGATGATGAATTTGAATTTAGTGATGATGAAGTCACAGCGTGTCCCCGGACTTTTTTCCGTGGTTTCGTTTCGAAGATGGAGAACAAGAATGGTATCCGAAAAACATCTTCAAATGGATATGAGAAAGCACACATTGGAAAAGATTGAAGGCAATGGTTTTAGCGCCCTTGAGGTGATTTTCCCACGAAAACGGCGCTATAGAAGTAATCCAATTATTATTATTAAAAATAAGAATCTACGAAGGCGATGTCCTGTGTGTGCGGTCCACAAAGTACGTAGCGAAACCCGGTATATGTGTAAATTCTGCGCTGTACCATTACATAAAGGGAACTGTTTCCAACGATTTGTAATAGTACTGCATGTTACAGAACTCTCTATTATAGCGCATGTAATAGTACTGCATGTTACAGAACTCTATTATAGCGCTTGTAATAGTACTGCATGTTACAGAACTCTCTATTATAGCGCATGTAATAGTACTGCATGTTACAGAACTCTCTATGAAGAAAGGAAAAAAAGTAGTAAAATACAACTAACCCTTGACAAGTTTATTAAGAGAATATAATTTTTATTTAATATGTACTTTTGATAATATATATAATTTGATATATAATTTTTGATAAATAAAAATTTTAAAGTACAATTTTTGGAATTTATTTTGTATTTTTTTTATATCCCTCTCCTTTTGAACATTTAACTATCGCACAGATTTTCAGGAACCAATCATGTGCGAAAGTCGAGGTCCTCCTGTACTTAGATTATATTAATTGATTTTAATTCTGTACGTAATATGAACACACAATGAAAACTAAAAATTAAGGTAAATAAAAAAATAAAAAAATTTATACAATGATAAGTAGGAAAGGAATGGTGAAGGGACGGGAAGGAATTAAAGTGGATGGAAATGAACAATTAATGTGCTAAAGCAAAGAAAAAAAATCAATTTAGTCTGGAAAATGGGCTGGGAGCACTCTGTTAGCAAAAAAAGGCAGTTTGTTTCAGAGATGTGATGCGTACTGTAAACATTGGTATATTATCTCTATGACTGTAAAGGAATGAGTGAATGATGTAGCTTGGTGGATGAGGATTGCAAGAGTTTTCTCATCACTTTGGCGAAGAGAGACCCCATGTTCGAATAAATAATGGAATTCGCCTTTAGATAATTAGGTGAGTTTTTAGTGTTAAGAATGTTTTGACGGGAAACCGGTGGAGTTGCTTGCAGTATTCAGAGATGTGTTTAAATTTACGAAGGTCAAAAATAAATCTTGTACATGTATTTTGCAGTTGCTCTATTTTGTTCATAAGAACACAGTTTATATCCAGATAGTTCTCATCTGCATAATTAGTAATAGCATTGTTTGTACTGTTTGTAATTTTTTGTAGGCAGGAAGTTCTTTAGTCTCCTTAGTGAGTGCAGGCTACAGCATGCGACTCACTTCATTGACTGATTGACTTGGTTATTCCAGTTTAGAAGAAGGTACTATTATAAATGTTTGAAATGCTTTCTGCTTCAATGCAATTTAAGTCACTCGGTCTGAGCTTATAACCCAGTGAACTTCGCCTAAAATGTTACCTCACGTGCATGCATTATGATTGAGGTTTAGAGGTTCATTTTCATTCTATAAAATAAAGTTTTCGTATTTGAGTGGTGTACTTCAAACTTCATTCAAATGCTCAAACCATGTTCCCGTGTTCAAACTCAAAGCCAAATAGCAAATAATATGCCTCCCTGCCTGATCTTGGCCAATCGGTAGGTAAGTAGGTATGCATAAGTATAAGTAGGGGAAAACACAATCTAAATAAATCCTATAACAAAAACTATAACCTAAAACCCCCTATAAATACTATTAAGAACTCTTTCTCGCTAGTGGAAGAATTAAAGGTCTGGTACTACCTAATAATTGTAAATTATTTTCTTTCGATGTTGTATATCTTTTCCTTAATGTGCCTATAGAGGAACGTAAATTTATTTTTACTGAGTTTTTACAGATGTTTACACTCATGTGAAAACAATCCAGTTATAAAAACTCAGTTAATATACACAAATTACATAAAATTACAAATAATCAGACAGAGGATACACAAAACATAAAATTAAAAAAACTCACCCAATTATACATAATACAATAGAAACAAGAGACACAAAGAGACACACAAGTGATACATAATTAGTCCAATCATTGTTACATATTTTTTAGTAATAGCCTGAAATTTTTTCTGAAACTACAAATTATCGACAAAAATGTCTACATTAGCACACTGTATCTTATTATATATTCAATACATTTGAGGCAGAGGGCTAAAGTAGGCAATATTATTTTTGAAAGTTTTCAGGTGGAATGCGCTATGCCATCTTAAACAATAGGAATTAGGTACATTTATTTCAATACTGCTAAGACATAATATACTCGTAGTATCTAGATGACCGTGAATTATTTTGTATAAACATATAATGTTTAATATCTGATTTACTAAATAGTTCTAATTTGACAAAAGATTTTCTTAACGACCTAACTTCATTATTCAATGTTTGCGTAATCAAAATTATTTCCAATATAATAATCTAATATCAACAAAGAGAGGGCCTACAAATGGGTGCCCCAACAAGCCCTCTTATTGAAGATATATTAATGGACAATTTAGATAATAAGATATTGACGAATAATTCATCACTTGTCTTAAATGTATTACTGTGGAAAAGGTATATGGATGACATATTGTGTATATGTACTGGAACAGAACTAGTACGGGAAAAGTAGACCCAAAATACATGAAATAAATGACACAATCACAACATTCATGAAAATTTGGTCATACATTCATCTTGGCAGTAAAAATGAAAATCTTCTGAGTCAGCCCAAATAAAAGCGGTGGATCATCCCTCTAGGGGGAGGGGGAGGGGGGGGGGGATTTTTTGAAAAATTCATGTTTCACAACTAGGTCGAGTGAGGTATCGTTTACTATGGTTTCATTAGTACTGAATCGAATGACATCACACCCAAGTCATATAATCAATATTTGGCGAGATATGACAGGTTTTTAACGAAAACAAGTAAAAATAACGCAATAATTCAAACAAAAAATATTTTATTTCATTACTATTACTATTTACATGTTAGATACTTGTGTCCTCACAATGTAAATAATTAATATTTATCGTCCAGTAACTGGTGCGTATGGGGATATGTGCAATGTGCATGCTCGCTCACACTCGTAGGTAGAGCTAGTGCGATCAGTTGGATTTGAATCTGTTTTGAACCTTTTGTTCTAATCTATTTATAATCTTTTGTTATAATATATTTATTGTCTTTTGTTCTAATCTATTTTTAGCTAGCCCCACTCCCCTTCCTTGCGTACTTCTACTATTCATCTCACTTTCTCTCGGTAAGTTTTGTGTTGACCACTGTCCATATCGAATGTTATAACAACTTGTCCGGCATTTTTGTATATTTTTCAATTGTCAATATTAAAAGATGGATCCCGATAGTGACGATGTTGAACCGGGTGTATTGGATCTGTGTTTCATTAGTGAAAAGTAAATTTTTCAAAAATTTTCAATTATTTTGACAATGTTTTCGGCAAAGGCCACTCTATACTTTTTTTAAAAATATAATAGTTTTTCAAATAACGCAAATGACAAAATTTCTGTAATTTTGAATAGCTGTATCTCGGACACCATTAAATCAACAGAGACGATTTTTATTTCAATATTTACAGAATTGCTTTTGCCGAGAAATCGATTCATCGGGGTAAAAATTTATAAAATAATAGCTAAAAATGGCAAAATATTAACAATTTACGAAATTTTAAAGAACTGTATCTCATTAAATTGTTGAAAATTTAAACTTACTTAAAAAAATGTACAGTTTTTTCAAAAAATCAGTCCTTCGTGGTGAAAATTGACAAAAAGTCATTTAAAAAAGAAAATTTACGAAGCTTTGAGTAGCTGTATCTACGATATTATTAAATCGACACAGACATTTTTGATTTTTAGCTGTCTATAGTCCATTTTAAAAAAAATGGTATAACTTTTAGTAAATCCTTCCTTCCTTTAGGTTGAAAATTGAAAAAATCTAAAATGGCAAAATATAAAAATAAATGTACGAAAATTTTCAGCACATGTATCTCGGACGATATTAAGTCAACAGATACAGTTTTAGTTTCAAATTGTAGAAAATTAAGTATACTTTAAAAAAATACGCAACAATCTTAGCCGAATAATTAGTCCTTCGCAGTCAAAATTGACAAATTGAGACTGAAAATGACAAAATATGGAAAAAAAATTTTTTTAACGTATCTCGGAAACTATTAAATTTACAGATACCGTTTTGATGTTAAATAGTAGTTTACTATAAAAAATTTGTAGTCTTTTATGCCGAAAATATTTTTTTTTCGGTCGTTATCGACAATGATTAACGAAAATATTTTCCCATAGTTTTAAATTTTAACCTGACGAATCTTGGGATAAGTGAAACCGGATGGTGATGATTTAAAAAAAAATCGTTAAAATAATGTTCAAAGTTTCAATTTTTCAAATGCTGCTAAAACGCTCCAAATCTATGGCCGGTCTGTTTTGATCAGTTTTGAGGTTAAAATTTCAAATGTCAAAACAAGGATAAGCTATACCCTACATGATTGTATATTATATTCATGTTAAACCATAACTAAACATAAGTAATAAAATTATGTATCTTTTTAGAAACTTTAAGTCCAACAATAATAATATTATTAACCATTAACATTATCATAATATCCGTATTGATAATTGGTTTGATCACGAATACTTTAGTTTCTTTCATGAATAATGGTTGTTAATTTTTTTATAGCTTAAAGTCACCCAAATTAAGTTAAAAATTTTCCAAAACTAAAATAATTCAGGTTTTAAATACAAAACAACATCGAAAAAACAATCATACTAATCCAAAAACAGAATGCTCACGCGACGTCGGATGTTCCAAATGCAATGGTACCAACATAACACGGTGTTTTGGTGAGCTGATCTTTTGTTCACTTTATAACGATTTATAAATTCTATGTATAATTAATATAATGAAAGTTATATATTTAGAATCGTCGTCTGCTATATATATATTTAAACTCATTATATTTTTCACTGGAGTTCCTCATCATTTCTAAAAGAATTAAAAGGTTTTCAATTTGATTTTCACCAGAACATCGGTCAAAAGTTGAACATTTCCCGGAAAGCATGTAGTTTGGAAAGTGGTATCATGGGAATTATATCCGCAATTTTACAGAATAGTGTAGTTTTATCTATACCATACATTGTATTTTACACCCATACCGCCAAATATTAGGGGATGATTCATGATATTAAGTCGTAATTCATAGTATTTCTGAAAAAGCTTTTTATTATATTAATAATATGATTTTCAATTGTCGGAAAAACGTAGTGCGAGCCTAGCGTTACCTTATACCCACTAATGCTACGCGAGTCAATCGTATTATTAAGTAGGTTTTAGATGATACTTTTTTTCATTAAGATCCCACATGGGTTGTCTTTTTCTATGGCGAATTCTACAGAAAATTCCACAGAAAAAGACAACCCACATGGAATCTGGAGGAAAAAAAGTCTAATGTAGATTTTAGCACATTTTTAAATAACAGTTGGAATGTAGTGTAGGAATCTATGTTTTAACCATAGATTAAAGAAGTTCGTGTATTATCTCTTCAGTGGTTCGACTTATTTTATATCTGAACATCATAGTTTTGTTCACTTTAAAAAAAATGTTTTTTCGCTGAACTTGTCACTTTCGTGACATAAAAAATAAAATACATATATGATAAACTTTTATTACGTCACATTAATCTCTTTATTAATCGGGCGAAAAACATTATCACTCCTTCTTTGCCAAATAAAAATATTCAGTTATTTATATAGCGCCATTTTTCTGAAACATCACCTCAAGGGCGCATGAGCAAAACATGGTTTCCCTAAGCCGAATTTACATTACGAAACTAGTTGCTCAAAATTTGTTTGATAACATTAGTTTCACTTGTAACATATAGTTTCATCATTTATCCATTAGTTTCACTGGTAACATATAGTTTCATCATTTATCCATTAGTTTCACTGGTAACATATAGTTTCATCATTTATCCATTAGTTTCACAGGTAATATATAGTTCCATCATTTATCCATTAGTTTTTTGAAACCAAATTAGTTTCGCGCCCTATGCAATTTTTTGGCAATACCGGTGTCGTTCAACTAACTTCAACGTTCAAAACGCGATTAAAATTAAACTGGTGTCGCGACAACGCTTCTATTGAGCGGACGTGTGTGTTTCTTGTATCTGTGTGACATATAGTTAGGTTCCTCACATATCCTTTCGGTAACCTGCGTTCGGCCCGTGACTCTTATGCATACCATACACGTCAAAGAGACCATTTACTTGTTCTCCCCGGACATTGAACCGCTGTATTTGAGGGTAGTTACAGCTTTTCCGCAACAAATCTTTAGATTGAAATACCACTAAATACTTCGAAGGTCGACATCGCTGCAGTGCTTCAAGAAGTTCTGGAGCGAATGGTTGCTGATGGCCAGTGGCGTGCTATGTTCTATGACCAAAATTAGGCTGTGTTCAGTTTTCCATGTTGGGTATGAATTATTCATTGAATATTTGAAAATGACTATTTTATTATCATCTTCAGCTGATTTTTATTTGTTTATTTTTTTTCATTCCTTATGATTCGTTTTTATGAAGATAGGCACAGCTTTTCAGCCTTTATGAACTGCAAACCACTGCACAGTCAGCCGCACAACATAATTGATACGTGATGAAATGGATATGTTCGTGATTTTGTAAAAAAATATTTGTAATTTTCATATTTTTGACTTAATTTTTTTTATTTTTTATCATTTTATTTTATTAGGATATTTATGTAACTTTAACTTCATATAATTTCTACACTCACTGCTGAAAACCAGCTCAACTCCCGGCTCCAGAATGTAGAGCTGAGCAGCGACCTTTTTGTCAATTGCTCAAATTATATAATATGTTAAAATAAAATATGTAACTAAGTTGTTGACAAAAATATATATATTTTTATTATTATAATTATCAGATATAAATAGATATTTTGTTGGACACTTTACTCAATATAGCATTAAAAAAAGCTTCACTCATTCTAAAGTAGTTTTTATAGATTTCAGGGTCTTTGTTTGCTAATTGAATGAATGTATTTAAACACAATTGTTATGTTTACTGTAAAACTGTAATTATATAAACAATGAAATGTAACCATGTACGTATTAGTTTATATACATAAAATGTAATATGAACTAGCTCAAAAAATAATAAAAAAGATGCTTTCTTGATAACCACCTTCGAATCCACCATGGTCTTTTTTTTTCGTAACATTTTTTCTTTATTTTGTACATCGCCACGTGTGCAACAGTATTATCATTGAAAAAAAAAGCTTTGATGTTGATGGTTGCTGTGATACTGAAGGCTTCATGACACCAAACTTTATACAGTTTCTCAACTATTTGGTGTTGTAAATTCGGCTTAAGACGAATACTCCCCGAAGCTTCGCGATATGAGTCTGAAACATCGTGGAACTTTGTACGCGTATGTCCAAAACCAATAAGAACTGAAAATATATAATCGATAGCGAGTTAACGGGTTATAATTTCGTAATAAAAATAATGTATGCTAAACTTAAACTTTATTATTAGCGATTTCGATGTTCAAAACTCTTAGGGGATAAACCAATAAACACGCGAGAACTAATGCGACTAAATACGTAATCGTATAAATCGGCAATTTCTGGCAATCGAATAAAACTTAATAGCCGCTATGAATCCGCCCGAAACTTCCACCAAATTCGGCCGAGAAGTTTTTGATACAAATCGGTGTAAGGTTTCGCATTATTTGGAATACCGAATCCAACATTTCGGCAACTCGGTTGCCGTTCGCCTAATTAGATATGTTTCGCCAAACGTGAAATCGTCATTCATCCGTAAACTTAAGATAGGGGGTTCCGTTGGGTTTGTTGTGCGGAAAAAATACAAGTTTACCCTCCGAGGACATCCCTAACGTGAATAATAATTCAGTGCAAATGAGCAGCAAGCATTTAAATAACACCAAATTTTAATAGCAACTAAGTTTTAAGCAACATATCGACAAGTATTTTAGTGAACGTTGTTACCTATCTATCGTTTTTCGAAGATACGGAAGTTCATTTTAAAAACCATGTGAAATTTTGATCCATTCAAAGAATTGCAAAAAGTCTACTTATTCTAGTATTCATTCGAAAAAACAATCGCGATAGTCAGACATAAATAATAACAGTGCACGCCATTGCAACAGACGTATTAAATTTTTCATAATCAATATTATGTAGGTCAGTTTTTTATTTGCGAAAATAGAGAAGTTCAGGAGTCAGATGAAGAGAAGCCTCGTAGCAGGAGCATGGAGAAATTGGAGTAGACGTGAGCAAAAGAAAAGCACTTGTAAAGAGATGGTCTGCCAACAAGAACTGCCATGTACATGTAAGCATGTACGCAAAAAGAGTTAACGATGAATGTAAAGATGTCTAATGTCATGGTGTTTGAAGGAGAGAGTATGAAAACAGTGCAATATATTTGTGAATGATGAATACTTATAGCAAGTGGATGAGTTAGTGTATTTGGGAAGTTTGTTTACAAGAAATGGGAAGGCTGATAGGGCTATTGAAAGAAGGGTAAATGCAGTAAACTCCAAATGGAGGACAGTACGTGGTTGGCACTAATAAAAAAATATTCAAAGAAGTAAAGTTAGCGGTTCACAGTAAAGTGATGATACCAACCCTGATGTATGGCAGTGAGGCATGGAACTGGCAGAGGAAGGATGAAAGTATACTGAATGCTGTAGAAATGAGATGTCTGAGGCATATGTGTGGTAAAGCTTTACATGATCGTGTTAAAAAAGTGAAGATGAAGAAATAGCGTAAGGTAGATGTAAGCGTAAAGGTTAAGATTAAAAAAGGGACACTTAGGTGGTTTGGGCATGTTCAGCGGATGAACGAAGCAAGGAGTGTAAGGGGAATATTTGACGGGAAAGTTAATGGTAGAAAAGGTCGGGTACGCCCGAGAAAGACATGGCACGATCGAGTGAATCAAATACTGTGATACGATCGAGTGTTCGGGTCATGTCAAGAGTCAGAAAAACAGAAGAGTATGTATGAGGCGATATATGAATTTGAAGGAAGCAAGGAGTGCGTGCCGAGACAGAGTTGTGTGATCACAAACCGGTTTAAAAACAAAGTGTTTGTTTTATTTAAGGATTTAAGATTTGTACAGGGTTTACGATGATTTAAACACGTTACTCGCTCTTTGGGACCGTTTAGCCATTCTTCACTGATATTCCCGGATGTCTTCACTTGTTATTTTAGTCGATCTCTTTCGTGTTGGCTCGGGTTGTAGAATTTGACTTTCCCAGATTAAAAATAAATATATTAAAACATTTGAACATTATGTTTGGAAATTGAAACATCGCATATCGAAAGGAAATTGGTTTTTCAGTTCAGAGGGGGATATAGTGTTGAATTTGGGTTGTACGTTTACTTAGTAGGTGTCTACATGAACAGTTAGGCTTCCGAGGGTGGGAGGAAGGCAGAGGGTGGATACCACTGGCCACTTGAAGATTCAGGGCACACGCGGAGGGACGGTCATGATTACTGCAATTACACCCTCCCCCTCCCGCCGGACATGGGACGAAATAGGATACACTGGTCTCTCACTTTTCAGTGTTTTTGTTGGCGCGGTTTTATACATTCACGGTAATAAACGCATAGAGCGGATGAATGAAGAAAGGAGTGTAAGGAGACTATACGACGTGAATGTGAATGGTAGAAGAGGTCGGGGACGCCTAAGGAGGATATGACATGATTAAGTAAGCCGAATACTCGAGTTGGGCCATGTCAAGAGTCCGAATAACCGTAGAGTATGTATGAGACGATGTTTGAATGTAAATGAAGCAAGGAGTGTGTGCCAAGACGGAGTTATTTAGCGATCCGTCCTCTCTGCCTACACCTGCGGAGAAACAATGTCATGTGTGGTTAGTTAGTTAGTTATCTTTCGCTGATTGGCCAACTGAATAAACGAGGTTACAAGTTCCTTACCAAATTCATGGAAAAATGCATTTTGTCAAACAATCTTTTAATTTGTTCTTATGCATTGTTTTTCCTAGGGTAGGCACAGCTTTTCAGCCTTTATGGAGTGCACGGCACTGTATACGCTAGTGTTATATAACTACAAGCAAAGAAAACGTGGCTCTTGGTTTAAAACGTTATTTTAGTAATTATCACATTTTTCATCCTCTTATTCAAGTGGTATCTGGAAGACCCATTGCTCCGATAAGGCCTATTCATGCTTTCCTAATCTGTATTCCTTTGATGGAATTGGTTCATTGCGGGTTCATTCTCTCCTCGGCGCGGCCATTTGGATGTTTTCCTCCTGGAATTATCGATCAATTTTTGTTTTGTTGTCCTTTAGCAGGCATTATCAAGCAAACAAGCATATATCCTTTATCTCAATGCGATCTAATTTAAGACGTAGCAGAGGATCACGCACTTCATGGGTTTGAGATCTACGTGACTGGTACGAGTATATATGCACAGTTGTTCCCGGATGTAGGCTGCTGGGTAAACTTTGGGTAAAGGATCTACCCTATGATTTGTCTATAAAGATATGGGGGGTCGATGCCAGGTACTTCTCGAATAATGGAGCTTCCTCCAAAAATAAATGACAAAAAAGTACATACCTACTGTGCTTGTAGGTATTCTTTCCCAGTGATTTTAAGAGAAATTCTATCTAACGTATAACACTTTCTATGCGGTGGGTGTATGTCAGTGGCGTGCATTGCCCTATGGCCAAAGGAAGGCTGTGTGTAGTTTTTCATGTTAGTGAATGAATAATTCTGCATTGAATATTTGAAAGTGGCCATTTTTCTATCATTTTCCACTTATTGTTGTGACCAACTGAAATGTGCGTAAGTTCCCTACCAAATTCACAGAGCAAATACATTTCGATAAAAAATTCGTCGTATTTTTGGTTATCTTTTAATTTATTTTTTGTTATGTATTTCTTAGGATTGGGAAAGCTGTTCAGCCTTTATGGACAACAGGCCACTGTCGTATGTATATATTGTATAGCCCCACTGGCTTCAGGCATTTGTCCTTAAAAGGTAAATAAAGTGACTAATAATTAATTAAACCGTTTATTTCGAAAAGATCACACATTACATCAAAGAAGAAGTAAAATCTTGAATGGTCAATTTAGGTATCTGTGTGTCCATTCTGACGATAAACAGTAACTTCATAGTTGATTAATTTATTGTGATCTTAATTTTGTTTTTTACCTTTTCTACTACGATGTTTATTATAAATTCTCCATTTTTGATTTCGTTATTTGCGTCATTTCTCGGGAACATCAACACCCCGAATAGCGTGGATATTCTCTAAACATAATACTATCGAAGGTCGCAGGAAGTACCTAAGAAAGAGCCACGATCTTATTTGGTTTGGTGACCGGACAGGACGTGAGTTCATCAAATCATCTCCGACTTGCAACGAGATTAGGTCTCGACATCCCATCGTATAACTTTCTTTATTGATGTTAAAGCATCTACTCGTAATTGGCAAGTATCGTTTTGGCATCGAAGATACCGTCGTCGAATGTAATTTGTAGTTAAATAATAATATCAATAAATATTACTTCTCTAACTTTACTTTAATTTATAAGAAAAAAAAATTCAGTGTATCGTAGCACTACTGTAGCACATTCGTAGAATCATTGTAACTCCATCGTAGCACTCTCGTCGCACCATCGTAGCGCTATAGTAGCATAGCTTGGTAACAGCACAATCGTAGTTAAATTGTAGCACCATCGTAGCACAATGTAGCACCATTGTAGCCATTTTGGAAGCATTATCATAATACCGTCATAGGAATACGGTGGCGTCAACTTAACAGCTGCGTAACACAATCGAACCATTGGATGAATAAGTATTTGCGTTTTATAAATACCAAGCTCGATCCAATGGAGAAGGAAAATGGGAAAGTGAAAAGTTAGAATAGTATTATTGTTAACTTAGTTATTAAATACAGAAAAGTAATTTCAAGCAATCGTTTGGTATCTGGGTGGTAAAATATCTTCCTCTCAAAGCTCAAATACATTATTTTGATTATGTTTTTATTGTGTACTCGTATGTGTAGAAACTAGAAACCATGAAATTTAATACTTTTTTAGGAACCTTTGGAACTTTTGGGCTCGGAACCAAATATCGGATGGAAGAGAATGTTTCCTCGACGAAACAATATTTGTGGAATTCTGACATAAAATATTTAAAAAATTCGAAACGTTGAATCATTAGAATAAGGAACTCCAGTCAAGTTTTTTTTTAATCAATAATTAGTTTCTAACTTAACGGGGAGAGGGACGTCAGAGAGTTATTATTTATTCATTCAAAATAATAATAATATTATTTTGCCATACGATGGTGTTTTTAAAGAGAAAAAATATTAATTATTATTTTTTAAATTTGCATGGGCTTAGGATTTATCAAAATGAAATCAGAAATATTGCACATTTCTGACCATATCCGAGTATATAATAAAACTTGTATATTCCGAATTGGCTTTGCTGATATATTTGAATACATACATTTTTAAAGTCGTAATATATTTAACTGTAGTTCCTTACTACAAATTGACATCTTATAAAGAACAAAGAAGAACAAGAAATGCGATGTGGGCGTATTCCGTGTGCCAAAAGTAAGGGAGATCCGCCCTTAAATTTCAAATACAGAATTCGGTCTTCCCATTTCAGTTTTCCAAAAATGAATAAATATAGAAAAATGGATTGAAGCTGCAGGGAGAATTAATTATTTACTAAGTAAACAACTTGACAATACTTATCAAGTTACTGTTGACAGATCTCAGAAATAATTTGCTGTAAAATTTCACGTAAAACAGTGAATTTAAGTGCTAAAAATAATCTTTTATCGACAAAAAACAGGTGTAAAAGTAGCATCACGGTATTACAATAGTGTTGAAGCAAATACTTTGTAAGTGAATTCTATAAGAAAAACTAATTTAAAAAGTTCAAGTTACTGAGAATTTTGACAAATTTACTCTCACTCTACCCCACATATCTGGTTATCGCTACTTGTCAATAGATGGCAGTAAATACATACATTTATCAAAAACAAATAAATTATTTATGCTATTAGACAACAGATGGCAATGTGAACATAAACCTTAAAAATAATAATACGTTCCGCTATTGATCATCAGATTTATTATTTATTTATTTATTAATTCATTAATACCCTGTTGGGTTTTTACATATTTTAACATTTAAATGATTTCGTATACAGACAGAAAAAAGGGCTTTAAAAAAAGAACATGATGGATAGTTGGTATATAAGTGTAACATATTTATGATATATATGTATATATAATAATGTATAAGTGCATGACACAGAGAAGTTATAAAGGGAAAGGTTTTTAATTTGTAGAAGAGAATTATTTAAAAAAATAAAAATAGTACTAGCCTGATATACATGATACATAATACATAAGTGCATAATATAATATAATGTGAGTGTTTTTATATTTCGGATGACATAAAAATGTATGAAATTGCATAATACATAATTATAGCACATGATACATAAAAAGTATGAAATTGCATAATACATAATTATAGCACATGATACATAAAAAGGGGAACAAGTTTTTGGATTGTAGGTAAGTAAAAACATAATATAAAAAAATTAAAATAAAAAACAATTAAACAATAGCTCTTATGCGATGCTATTATAATCGCTGCAACATAAAAACATTATTCAGGTATCTTTTAAACATGGGTAAATTTATATTAAACATATCTATAGCAGAGGTGAATTTCTTTCCAAGTATATGTAGACAAGAAATGGATGCATGTATTTGGTTACTCCCAGAATTATTGTTACAGAATAATATATTTGGCCGAGTTTATCGATGGGGTACTTTGAGTGTATTTAGTTAGAATGTATAGTTTATGTGTTGTATTGGTATGTGTAGTTTGAAATTATAAAATCTAAAAATTTGCGCTGCACGCGTTCAATATTTTTTATATGAATAAGATAGTATGGGGACCACACTATTGAATTGTATTCTAATATGCCCCGTACTAACGACAATTATACGATTTTTATAACTTCCAGAGAATCAAAGTATCTGATAGTTCTAATAAGGAACTCCAGCCCATTTAAAAAAATATTAATGTTGACATCCTAACTTAATTTTCTGTTTTTTTAAATTTTTTAAAGTTTTTTTTAATGGTTAAAATAATTGTTAAGGTTTCAATTTTTCATATCCCACCAAAACGCACGAAATCTATGGCTTGTTGGGTGTGACGTCACACGAGCAGTCGGGTTGGCGGTTCAATAAGCGGTAATCGATATTGTATGGATTCCTTACAAAACTTCGAGAACTTAATACTCAAATTTAACTGCTTTTAATTGAAGGAAACATTTTAGAATATCAGCGTCTCGTTACTATTGTAGTTGCATTGTACCAAAGTGCAAAAATACATCCATATCCGCAATTAATTAACAATTTATCAGCGTTCAAAGAAAGTCTTTTAAGACCTAAGCTGGAAGACTAAGCCATAACCTAGCATGTTGGTAACAGAAATGCGTATTATGATACCGCCGCATATCAGATATATCGATACCGGGTCCACAGATATTAATGTTCTGACCGTTCCGAGATATTAAACGATATTTTGGTATTCAAATCTATTGAATAATGATTTGGTACGTGATAATAATAATAATAATATTTTGATGATTTTTATAGCGCCATTTTGGCGAAAATCACCTAAAAGACGATGACTAAATGTTTTTTTTTCCAACGATCTTTTTTTTCATTACTAAAATATAATACAATTTAATTCATTACAATATTATACTTCTCTTTTGAGAATTGCTTTTGTAAAGAAGCGGAGTGTACATATTGCATTCAGATGGTTATATGTTTACATAGTATTGTTTCCTGAAGTATTACAAGATGCTTAAAATAATTAATAATAATACAAATAAAAAGGTTTACATGATTATATTACAGAGTTGGTGGTTTACTTAATAGGAAAAGTAGAGTACATAGCGTCAAGTTTTGATTTACATGTTAAAATCATAACACAATATATGTAATGTACAATGTGATGTAGGACATTAAACTTATAGCATAACGGTACTAGTGATATATGTTGTATATCTTATCACTAACTATAGACAGTCTATCATATCGATAATAAGTATTACTGACCGTTCTCGATATATTCGATATTCATCGTTACCAAATATTAATAAATCTTTGGTATCGCCGACATTTCAATAAAAATTATTCCTTCGGTGTGAACAATGAAAAAAACTATAAAA